>VWZI01005164.1:0-18010 GCA_013396835.1 Psilopogon haemacephalus
AGGCCTTGAATGACCTGATCTAGTGGGAGATGTCCCTGCCTATGGTGGCGAGTTGAAACTGAATGATGATCTTTGAGTCTCTTCCAACCTAATTCATTCTATGATTCTATGCTCTGTAAAAGAAACCTTTCCCTTCTGATGTGTAATCATTTTAATTTAAGTGTTTTGTATTATGCTTTAGGTAAATACATAACATCAGCCAAAATTCTGTACCAAATAAAATATTGTCAATAGCTAACTTTGAAAATTATATATGCTGTCATATATAATTTTTACAGCTGTGTGTTAGATCATAACATAGTAAAGTTTTGCTTTATTTACCTTATTTGTGTAAGTTTGCATTTTGGACATGGAAAAGGCATTCATAAGCCCAAAGAACTGCCAGCTTCCTCACTCTAAGGGTTGACACGATCTCACTGTACATTTAATTCTGGCATGCAGCTACCACACAACATCTCTTCACTTTTTTGCAGTACTATGTATATAATAAGTAATTTTGTTACTTTGCTATTTTTTCTATACTATACTAGAATTGTTTATCAACTTCAGAAACAGTAAATTTGTATGAAATCTACACTTTTCTATTCTAGTTTTGTGGTGCCTTTTTGATATGTAGAGTAGCAACTTCTCAGTGACTGCCTGTAGTTTTATTAGAAAGAGATGAAAAAATATTAAAGAAAAATGTAATTTTTTTTCCTAGATAGAATTATTTTCTCCCAAATGCAGATATCTGTGAAAAATGCTTAGAAGTTGTATACCACAAAATTTAAAGAGAGGTCATGAATGAAAAACATTCACGGATATATTAACCACTATGAAGCATGAGGAAACAGTTCTGTTAAAAGAGGTGAGTAGTTAGGAATTTATTTTTTCCTGGAAAAAAAAAGTATTTTTTAATCTGAAGAAAAAAGCTCTATACTCTACTTACACATCCACGCAAGCAGCATTTACTTTATTTTATAAGTATTCACAAAGTTTTGTACCATGAAAAGCAATTAGCAATAGAAAACTTACTCAAATTCTTAGTCACTGAGTCTGTAGCAATTTGTTGAAGTGGAGGATTACAAGCCTGGGGCACAAAATTCTATAATGTTTATAACAATATATTCTTTTATTAAGTAAAATCTCATCTGCAGCTCCCTTCCTTACTGCATATTTGATGTGTTCCTTCTGGTAATGCATAATAAATCTCATAAATATGCAAGTACTCTAGTATTCTTGTTCATACCATTGTCGAACACTGAGTATCTTCCACAAGTATCCTAAATAACTACAATTTAATTTGCTCTTCACTCCATCTATGTAAAGAGAATACATGCTGAAATTAAGAATTGCACCTAGCTGCATACTATTTCAGTCTGCCTCCACAAACAGGTCATTGTTTTTCCTAGCTGAAGGACAGCAAGTCTCATAAATTTTTATGATCTAAGTTATCTCGGGGCTTCTAGAAAACCTAAAATAATACTTAAAATTAATTTTAAAACAACAAACATCTCACTGCTATACAGTATTTCCATAGTTCTAGGCTGTTCATAAATATTTTCTTTGAACAGCAATCAATATAACCTTGGAACTGCACCTGTAAGTAGGTATTTATATATAAAATACAAAACATAATCATGAAACAAGTAGAGCTTAGCATGGATCTATGTCAGTCAACCCTTATTCTGAGATAATGCAGACACAGCTGAAGAGGATTGTCCTTATGACACAGAAATGCAGGCCTAAGATAAACTGGTAACAAATTGGGGAAGGAAGGTGATAAATTGTTAAGATGTGCCCTTGAAGATAAAGAAGAACAGGAAGTTTCGAGCAACTAAGTGGTTTATGTTATGAGCTATAACACCTTGTTGAGCATGTGTGTATCCTGTGTTCAAGGAGCAAACACTGAGAAGATCGTGACAAGACCACCAACAACCACAAGATGATCACTAAAAGCCCCAGAGGATAGAAATGCTCCTGTGGAAAAGACATTTGCATTACATTAACAGGAAGTCTGAAAGACTGATGAATACATAAATGATTTCTTGGAAAGACAACAAAATATGTATTAATGTATGTTTTATAATGTTGTAAGCAGACCCTCCTTGGCACACACATGCTTTGTGAAGAGATCCACATATGCACTCAGTGCTGAATAAACAATACCTTCCTCCCTAAAACCTTCAAACTGGTCTTGGAGAGATTTAATCTGATATTTTAGATAACACAGCAATGATCTATATATTATTTACTAAAACCCCCCAATGTTTCTGGCAGACAGTCTGTACTGGTTTGAGGATAATTGTAATGTTATAGTGAGAAAAATTAGATCATTTGTTATAAAAGAATAATAATGATAAAGGCTACGTAATTCATTGGTTTGCTAAATGGGATTAAAAAACCCAAAGTCTAAACAATTTCTCCCTCTTTTCCATTTTCATTTATAAGCATTGGAACTATTTGCTTCTCCTTTGCTCCACTCTACTATCTTCCACTAACAGATAACAAGTAAGCTTTGCTGTTCTGTTTGTCTGTCTGGGAGAGAGGGTGGCTTTCATAAAATCATAGAATGGACTGGGATGAAAGGGACCTGTAGAGGTCATCTACTCTGGGAAAGCAGAGTACATGGAGAAGACAAAAGGCTTGGAGACACCCACTTTGAGGGTCCAAGACTTGCCCAGACTTGTTCCTCCCAAATAAGGGAAAGCAAGCTCCTGACTTCACCTAATATGGTCAGGTTTGGCAAAGTGCCATTCTGATTGGTGAATCTCTGTGGTTAAAGGTGCCATTATATTCAGGCAATCAATAAAAAGGCTTTTGTGACATGGCTCTTGCTTTGCCTGCTCTGCCCTGCCACATGATGATCTGCTTTGCCTGTATTGATTTTCAAGACACTGACAGAACTCCTTTCAAGTGTTTGGGTAATGTCTGATCCTATTCTGCGAGTAAATATTCAAAGCCTATTTGTAAGAAATTCTGTGCTTTTCTGCCTTAGCAGCAGAAAGGAGCCTCTCAAGTCTTCTAGTGAACAAGCAGTATAATTAAAACTAAGAACCTCTTTCCACTTCTAAGTTTAATGTTTGTATTTGCTAGTTATTCCTAAGTTGCGTGTTCCCCGTGTGTATAAGTATCCAAACCATGTGTTTTGAACATTGTAAATAAGTTTTCTGGTGAGATTTAACGTTAATAAACAATGTTCCTACTTATTAACAATCTTTGCCTGGATATAAAAATTAATATTTATTATTAGTTTTGCATAATTTGTAACAATGCTTTTGTAAAAAGCTTCTCTTCATCCTTCCTGGTGGCCCCCTTCAGGCACTGGAAGGCTGCTATTAGGTCTCCCTGGAGCCTCCTCTTCTCCAGGATGAACAACCTCAACCCCCTCGCCTGTCTTTGTAGCAACTCCCTGATCATTTTCCTGGCCCTCCTCTGGTACCCACTCCATCAGGTCCATGTCCTTCCTATAAGGAGGATTCCAGAACTGGATGCAATACTCCAGGTGAGATCTCACCAGAGCAAAGTGGCAGAATCACCTCTCTGGATCTGCTGGCCACACTTCTTTTGATGCAGCACAGGATATAATTTGCCTTTTAGGCTGCAAGCATGCACTGTCTGCTCACATCCAGCTTCTCCTCCACCAGCACCCCCAAGTCCCTTTCCATGGGGCTGCTCTCCAACACATCATCCCCCAGACTATACTGATACTGAGGATTGTTCTGTCCCAAGTGCAGGAGCCTGCACTTTCTCTTGTTGAACTTCATGAGGTTCACCTGGGCCCACCTCTCCAGCCTGTCCAGGTCCCTCTGGATGACCTCCTGTCCTCCTGATGTGTTGATACTACCACACAGTTTGGTGTCATCTGCAAACTTGCTGATGGTGGCCTTGATCCCACTGTCTGTTGTCACTGATTAAAATATTAAATAGCACACGTCCCAATATGGACCCCTGAGGAATACCACTTGTCACTGCTCTCCATCTGAACTTCAAGCCATTGAGCACCACTCTCTGGATGTGACCATCCAAAGAATTCTTTACCCGCTGAACAGTCTACCCATCAAATCCACATCTCTCCAAATTGGTGCACAGGATGTTGTGTCCCTTATCTAATGACTTAACCACTTTATTATAGAAAGCCATTAGGTTAGTCAGGGAGGATCTACCCCTAGTAAAGCCATGCTGGCTGTCATAAATCACCTCCCTGTCCTCCAATTGCCTCAGCATGGAATCCAGGAGGATCTATTCCATGATCTTCCCAGGAACAGAGTTGAGGCTGACAGGGCGGTAGTTCCCAGGTTCCTCCTTTCTACCCTTTTTAAAGATGGATATAATATTTGAGCCCCTTTTGGGCAGTTTCTTTGTCTGGGAGGGAATTTGGATTTCTGCATAATTTCTAAATTGTATATAACTGTAAATACTTGTAAATATATTGTATATATATATGCTTGTAAATTTTGCTTTACTGTAAATATGGCTTTATCTTACTTCCAAGACATCTGAGCTGGTCTGGTAAATTTCAGTAGTAGAGGGGAAGTTCCTTAACCCACCACACAGTCAAAAATCAAATATGCAAGTCACTCAATTTGGCTTAATTTGGCTTAGTTTCTTTCCTGTGTTACTTTTGTCCAGAATGATAACGATGCCTGCAAGGATGGATCAGGATCTTATCTGTGGCATGGCACATAATCCAGATGTTGACTCTTAGGGCTGCAGCACAACAGTACTATTTGATAGAGTCAAAAGATCATTACAGTTGGAAAAGACCATTAAGATCATCAAGTCCATCTTCAACCCAGATACTATGACCACTAAACTATATCCTGAAGTGCCACATCTACACACTGCTTGAATACCTCTGAGGATGGCGACTCCACCACCTTCCTGAGAAGCCTTTTCCAATGCCTCTCCACTCATTCAGTAACAATTTTTTTCCTAACATCCAATCTAAACCTCCTGTAGCACAACTTAAGACTATTTTCTCTTGTTCTATCACTAGCTGCTTTGGAGAAGCGACTAATACTGGCCTCACTAAAACCTCCTTTCATGTAGTTGCAGAGAGCACTGAGGTCTCCCCTTAGCCTTCTCTTCTCCAAACTAAATAAAGTGAGTTCCCTCAGCTGCTCCTTGTGTGACCTGCCCTCCAAACTCCTCAGCACCCTTGTTGCTCTTTGGACACCCTCCAGAACCTCAATGTCTTTCTTATACTGTGGTGCCCAAAACTGAACACAGTACTCATGCTGTGGCCTCACCAGGGATGAGTATAGAGGCACAATCACTTCCCTACTTGTGCTGGACACACAGGTTTTGATACAGGCCAGGATGCTGTTGGCCTTTTTGGCCACTTGAGCATGCTGATGGCTCATGTTAAGTTGGCTGTCCAGCAGCATCCCAAGATCCTTTTCCACCCAGCCGCTGTCCATTGACTCCTCTCCAGGCACTACTTGAGGTTGTGACCGAAGTTCAGCACCTGGCACTTAGTCTTGTTAAACCCCATTCCCTTGGCCTTAGCCCGCTGATTCAGCCTGTCCAGGTCTCTCTGCAGTGCCTTCCTATCCTTGAGCAGATCAACACTCCCACTCACTTTATTGTCATCCACAAACTTGATGAGGGTGCACTCAATCCCCCTATTCAAATCATTGATAAAGATATTAAACAAATATTATTTCAGATGTTATTTCAGGTAGAGGTGGCTGCATTTGGAGACTTTGCATATCTCTCTTCAGAAAAAATGCATACTACCAAGGATGCTGGAAAAGCACAAAAATGTAGTTGAAAATCATCTTCTCTTATTAGCATATTAACCACTAAAGGTGGCCTAACACATGAAGTAGTAGATGATTCCATCTTTTGCAAGATGGGCGCTTAATGCACAACAACTCATGGCCTTCTACTATGCTAAAGTTATTCTACACTATCTGAGCTTCCTGAAAGTATCTGGCAGACAAACAGCTTATTCATATGTATTTTGTTTAAATGAAAGAATATATTTGCACCACAGCCAAGTATTTTGCACTTAAGAAAGCTATAGTGTGACACTGTATCTACACTATATTCTAGACTCTAGAATACATACTCTATCTCAGACTATATACAGATACACTGAGACAATACTGATTATGTTTTATTTATCCAAGATCTCCCTGAGTAACTTTGTTTTCTTTCCAATACATAGGTAAAATACTAAGCAATTTACAATGAAATTGAGAAGACAAGTGGAGCTTCTTCCAGACAAACCTCTGGCAAATACGCAAGGCTGTTTATCCCACTGGTTATTATGAACTCTGAGTTGTGTAAAAACATATCAAACAGTAGAGAAGTCAGGTCAGACAATACACTATGAATCTCTAATCACAAATAATAGCATGAAAAGATTGCAGCTAATAGTATTAAAACTGAAGTGTTGGGCTTTAAAGGCTTACAACAGGAGCTCCAAATGCACCTCAGAAATCAGTGGGTTTCATGTGCAATTTCCCTCAGGCAGAATTTGGACAGAAAGCACAAATGCAGAAGTAAGTCATGAAGTTTGTGATAAATCCATCATTCTTAATACCTTCTTTTTAATCCATATTATAATCAGTGACAGAATGAATCTCCTAATCACAAAAGTTACCATGTAGTAATAACAGTTACAAAAAAAAAAAAAGCAAAAGCAAAGCTAAAAGCAACTTTGTCTCAGAAGCTACTCATGGCCAAAGCGTCTCCCCTTTTATCAGCTAGCTAAAAAAAGACACTGCTTCTTAACCGAAAACGTGTGGTCCTACAATACCATGCTGCCATTAGTACAACAGCCACAATTTTGTAGGGGACTTGTGAGACCTCAAGGCTGAGGCTGGACATGCTTGCTCTGGATGAACTTCCCTTGCCATTTCTGATCCTTGGTGTTATTTGGTTTTAGCTGTAACAGTACTTTCTTTAACAGACCAGATGTCTGTGATTGATTTGTTTTACTTCTGTGATGTTTGTATGGTACAACCACTGACAGTGGTTATTCTATGTAGAATGGTGTATGTACAACTGTTAAGATAATGATGTACTATGAAGAATTAAAGTCCTGCTAAAGGGAACAGTGGCCTTGAGAAAGGGAGACCCACGATGCAGTGCAGGCATGGGATCACATGGCATGGGGCAATGCGTCGGCACTGGAGATGACAACAGCTATGAGCAACTTTACAGAGACCTACTGAAATGCAGACATGGGCTTGGAAAGAATTGGTTTTATGGGTATACAAAGAGAGTAGAACAACTGTCTCTTACATATATAAAAGGCACCATATAAGTTACATTCTTGGGGTATGTTGTTGGAAGGCTGCCTGTGGGTATTGGTTGATAGCTGAATGACTATGAGCCAGCTGTGAGCCTGGGTGGCCAAGAAGGGCAATGGCATCCTGGCTTCCATTAGGAACACCGTGACCAGCAGGAACAGGGAGGTGATCACCCCCTGTACTCAACAGTGGTGAGGCCACAGCTCAAGTATTTCATTCAGTTCTGCAGAGAGAATGGTTACAAGCTGTGTCAGGGAAGGTTTAAGTGGGATATTAGAAAATTTCTTCACTGAAAGGATTAACAAACAGTGAAATGGTCTGCCCAGGCCAGTAGTGGAGTCACCAACCCTGGGGGCGTTCAAGTGCCATGCAGACCTGGTGCTTAGGGACATGGTTTAGTGTCATCCCTCAGTGTTGGGCCAAGGGTTGGACTAGATGATATTTGAGGTCTCTTCCAAAAAGATATTCTGTGTTTCTGTGATTCTGTGAAGGTAGTTTGTATGTAGCTGAAACTGCACACTAGTGAAGAGCAAATGCATAAAAGTGTGTTACCAAACACGAAATGTGAACTTTGTAACTGCACATTAGCACAGAATTACTTCAGTCTTCTTTATCTCTGAGTTTATTGTGCTTTAAATGTTAGTTCAACCAGTTAAGTATAGAACTTTAAAATTGCTATGTTATTTTGAGAGTTATGCAGAGCAGAAATGGTTTTGAACACTGAAATCAGTGTATCCACCTTTCCCAAGTTGGAAAGGTTCACATTAATATTTGATATTAAATTCTTTTACAGTCAATCAAGGAAGTAACAGAGACAGCCAAATGCACATGTTTACCGCACAGAGTAAAAATGCTCTTGCACTGTTGTAACCCTCAATCTCAATTGTAGGGACTCAAAGATGACAACTACTGTCCTGGTAAGGCATAAGTCCTGCCCACATTAGTTCAAACTCCTGCTCTTTTCCTCCTCCTGTTTAAGGTCTGGGAGTGGCAGGTGAGCAGGTGATGGGGGTTTGAACAAAGAAAGCCCCATGGCACATGATCAAGTCAGGTGTCTTGCGCTGTCTCTCAAGTGCTAGGGTGGATACCTAGGTTGCAGAACTTTGAATTCATTGGCCAAAATAATGGACACTACTGCCTATTGGCCAGTTTCTCCCTTCAAAATAGGCTATTTAAGGAAGGGTAATTAGGACTGTTGCTCCCTCTTCCTGCTGCTCCTCCGGACTGGATGTCTATTTGCCCCTCTCTCGCAGTGGCCACATGTTTGCAGCGTGCATTGCAGCCTACAGCACAGTGGCAAGGCAAACTCTTTCTCCTCCTCTCCTCAGGACACACTTTGTACCTATCACGTCTGTGAGTATAGGTGAGGTTAGGATTTCCCCCTGTTGTCAGGTTCCCTGTTTTCCAAGTTCTGACTGTTTAAGCTGTTTAAACTGCTTGATTCAGTGTTTATAAATAATCTTTGTGTAAAAATCTCTTATTGACCAAACATCCAAAGAATCTCAGGGATTCTTCCCAAAAATTTTGATTATTAGTAATAATAAAAAAATAATATTCATAACCACAACAACTACTACTTCATTTTAAATTCACCATCTTTTGGTACAGATGTCAGGGCATGTGATTAGAACTGTGTTTCCCTTCTCCTTTAAGCAACTTATCCAGGGCCTCATATTTCCCTAAGAGGTCATATTTTAGACCTCGTAGTTACTGTTTGCCTCTTTCACCTCTTATTTAATTTTAATTCCTTCTCTTCTAAATTTATGTTGATATCAGTGCTAAATAATGCCTTTAATCCTCCCTCAGCCAGTTGAGGAATTGATAAGCAGTCTCAAGATAAGCCTTGTTAAAAGTATCATCACAGAAAGAGTGACTGAACCCAGGTACACAGACACATGATTAAACACCTGAAGGACTACAGTTTAAACACAAATATGATGGTGCAAAAAAAAAAAAACAAAACAAAAAAACCAGAGTACTCATGAAGAAGAGACATACATAAAGTAAGTGTACTAAAGTCACACGTCAAATCTTTGAAGCCTAATACTTTCACCGCAAGACTGTCAGTCGCTAGATAAATCAGTATGGACTTGTAAGATCAAAGCCTCAGGGCAAGGAAACTGCACCTGACAGTGTTGCAGATTAAGGGAAATTAGAAGCTAATTGGTATGAACATAAAGAAAGTCTTCCAGAGACTAAAGAGTCCCAGGGCGATGGGCAGCCTGTCCCAGAGGGAGGCCCAGGATATTGTAATCTGTTATTCTATTCTATTTTCCTGTATCTCCCCATATAAGGGAGTACACAGCAAATTTTCTCTCTCCCCTTTCTCTCTGCTCTCCAAGTGCGCGCAATAGGCTGTTTCTCTGGTTTTGTGGGGGAAGGTGCATTCTCCATGCCTTGGCTGGCAAGCTAATTTCTAGCTATGCCACTGGGCCTGTTGAGGCCTGTGGCAGAGCATTTGATGTTTCATAGGCCTGTCTTGGGTGGGGGCCATTTTGGCCTGCTCCTGGGCCTGCTGATGGGGAGAGGTTTTGGAAGGCTCTGGAAGGTTTTGGCCTGGTAGGCCCAGGTGGTGAGCTGAGCCTGGTTTTTGTATGTATTCCTTTCCCAGGAATATCTTTTGTATTTCTGTATATATTTGTAAATGGCATTCATAATTAGCCTCTCATTCTGTGCAAGCATTTTTTTATTTCACTCCCTTGGGGGTAAAATATGCTTCTGTCCTTTTGCCCCGGGCAGCTTGTGGCTCAAAACTAGGATAGACGGTGTGGATAAACAATGCAGGATATTGATTACCTCTCTGCCCTAAGTTTAGATTAACGCTAGGAACAGGAAAGCAAATTCACTTATTGGAAACTGACTGCTGTCCTTCGTAAGACAAAACTTTCAGGTTTTAGAAAAGATACCAAAGAATAGATGATGTGTCAAGTTATGAAATGAAGCAAAGAGGCCAATGATATTTTTTCCAATGGATCAGGATCTTTGCCAAGAGGATAGTGGAGCTTCAAAGCCAGATACACAGCCTTCCTCTGTGTAAAATTATTGTAAAAAGAAATGAAATAAAACAGTAGGAGAAACAAATGGTTTTTCTGCCCAAGATATTTTAGAAAATTACTACAATAATTATTGCAAATAGGAAACAACCCAAACATATAATAAGATATACACAAACAGAATTTATAACGGAAAAAAATTCATCTTAGCTACAGCAACAATTTTAAGAACCATTATTAATATAGCCAATACTTAGACTTAAGTAGTTATTATTATACCCTAATAATATAGCAGAAACCTAAAAATCCCCCATGAAAATAAATGTGGAGGCATTTTGTGCACGCACGCAAAATGCAAGTATCCTTCTCACGGGCGTGAAAAGCTTTGCCTTGTGGAGCAGACAGAAGCAGCTTGGGTTCCTCTGCTGTTAAGCAGGCTACCTCAGTCCCATGCCTACTCCAGAGTGTGCAATGCTGCAGGCCTCTGGGGGTAAGCACAAGTCAACAGTTCACAGAAGAGCATCTGTTTACAATCCAAGGTTTATATATTTCAGTTTAGTAATACAGCACATTCTGCCAAAGCACAGCCTTAATGGGCATGTGTGCACTTGCTGCAGGACAGAAAAATTGAGTCACAGACAAAGTTACCATGTGACAAAAAAAAACTTAGGAGCAGCAGACTATGCATTCACAGAGAAATTCTGAAGTGTTAAGACTCTCATAGACTGTTCTTCAGAAAAGCTTTAATTAAAGATAAAAATGAGCTGCACAATATCTTCAGCAGAGAGAACTTAAGAGACTCACCTCACATTTGGGTTCTGTTACACTTTAAAAAGCACTTCAATATTTCCCATTATCATTTACTAAAATTCTTTCACTTCATCTATGCAAGGGGTCTACACTTCTTTCTCTTGAAGTTTTATTATCTGATTGCTTAAGCATATATGATAAGTGCACCAGAACACACTACCACAGATTAGCTTCTTCAGTGAACAGTTCCACTGCAACAAAATGTACATTTCTACAAGGCGGGATGTGGAAACACTGAAGAAAAAGGACAGTAAGTGGAATTTGTAAGAAAAGGGTAGCTGCACAGACTGTCACACAACAGTAGAGTGGCCATAAAAAGGAGGATGTGTCAGAAGAGTAGCCCTTTTTGTGAGATGTCAGACTGTACAGAAAATGTGATTTTCAAGATCTACATTTTCCTGGGAATATACCAAAGTGATGGGAAACAGCCACAATAGCCTCATGCACTGCTTGACAGAACCTGAGAAGTAGGCCTGTAAAAGTATTCCACGTCACAATCACAGACTTTCACCACGGTTAAAGAAATCATTACACACTCAAAATATCTAGACAGGAGAGGTGCCTGGGGACTGGAGGAGGGAAAATGTCACTCCAATCTTAAAAAAGGATAAAAAAGGAGGATCCAAGTAACTATAGACTGGACAACCTCACCTCCATCCCCAGAAAGGTAATGGAGCAACTTTTCTTTTGCTGCATCTGTCCTTAGGCATATCAAGGACAAGAGGGTCATTAGGAATAGTCAATATTGTTTTACCAAAGCAAAGTCATGTTTGATCAGCCTGATAGCTTTTTATGAGTACATAACCGGGTGGATAGATTAGGACAGAGCAGTGGATGTGGATTATCTTGATTTCAGTAAAGCATTTCACACTGTCTTCCACAGCATCCTTCTGACTAAACTGAGGCAATGTGGTCTGTATGACTGAATAGTGAGGTGTATCAGGAACTGGTTGAAGGAAAGAAGTCAGAGAGTTGTGGTCAATGGGATGGAGTCTAGTTGGAGACCTGTATGAAGTGGAGTCCCTCAGGGTCAGCATGGGGACCAACACTATTCAATATATTCATCAATGATCTGGATGAGGGCACAGAGAGCATTGTCAGCAGGTTTGCTGGTGATGCAAGACTGGGTGGAATGGCTGCCACACCAGAAGGTTATGCTACTATTGAGCAAGACTTAGGCTGGAGGGTTGGGCAGGGAGAAATTTAATGAAGTTCAACAAAGGCAAGTGTGGAATCTTGCACCTGGGAAAGAACAATCCCATGGACCAGTATAGGTTGGGGGCTGACCTGTGCTGGAGAGCAGTGAAGGGGAAAAGGACTTGGAGGTCCTGGTGGATGGAACGTTGACCAGGAGCCAGCAATGTGCCCTGGTGGCTAAGAAGACCAATGCCATTCTGGGGTTTATTAGAAGGACTGTGGTTATTAGGTCAAGAGAGGTTCTCCTTCCCCTCTACTCTGTCCTGGTGAGGCTGCATCTGGAATATTATGTCCAGTTCTGGGCCTCTCAGTTCTCAAGAGACCTCAGGGAACTGCTTGTGAGAGTCCAGCACAAAGACACAAAAATGATTAAGGAAGTGGAACAGTTCTGGAGCCCCCACCACAAAAGGAACATTGAACTGTTGGAGAGAGTCCAGAGGAGGGCCACAAAGATGATCAGAGGGCTGAAGCACCTCTGCTGTGAGGACAGGCTGAGGGAGTTGGGGCTTTTCAGCCTACAGAAGACTTCAAGGAGACCTTATAGTGGTCTTCCAAAATCTGAAAGAGGCCTACAGGAAGGCTGGGGAGGGACTATTCACAGGGTCTTGTTATGACAGGACGAGGGGTAATGGGTTTAAACTGGAAGAGGGGAGATTTAAACAGGATGTTAGGAAGAAGTTCTTTACAATGAGGGTGGTGAGACACTGGAATGGGTTGTCCAGGGAGGTTGTGGCTACTCCCTCCCTGGAGGTGTTGAAGGCCAGACTGGATGAGGCCTTGAATGACCTGATCTGGTGGGAGGTGTCCCTGCCTATGGTGGGGGGTTGAAACTGGATGATCTTTGAGTCTCTTCCAACCTAAACCATTCTGTGATTCTATCTTCCTTGCAAGGACAGACTGAGGGAGGTGGGGCTCCTTATCTTGGAGATGAGAAGACTGAACAGTGACCTCACCAATATTTATAAATATGTAAAAGATGAGTGCCAGGAGGATGGAGCCAGGAGGATTAATACCCTAACAGGACATCCCTCTCTGGAAATATTAAAGACCTGTCTGGATATATTTTGTGTGATCTGGTATAGGTGATCCTACTCTAACAAGGTGGTTGGACTAAATGATATTTCGAGGTCTTTTCCAGCCCCTAACCTTCTGTGATTCTGTGATCCCCCTCTAAAAATATTTGAAGCCTAATTATTTATTTTATATACTTATCTTTTAAATTTTTTGTAGTTCAGAAACTGTATACTGGATTTAACAACTGTATATAATCTGCTGTTTGAAACAGAAATAATGTAGGAATTGGTTAAGCATGGTTTAACAAGATAAAGATTTGAAAGTATGGAGAATTTTCCTTAGCAATCACAAATTTGGAAAATGTGTACAACTTTTAATTCTTGAAAGCAGCACCTAATAAAGATTAAAGTACCTGGAGAGATGACATAACTGTACAGATGTTCATATATACTGTGGTTTTACATCATTTTATTTAGTGGAAACAATGCGGTCTGGAATTTTTAAAGCCATTTTAGGAACACTCAAGAATCTTATCAGAAAACAGATATTCAATATTAAGACATCTTGGTCTTGGAAATGTTCTTTACTCTCAGCTACATATCAACATTAAAAAAAAAAATTCAATATAGCATATTGCAAATTAATTTTTTTCTTAAAAAAAAAACAAAACAAAAAAATATTCCCAAAGCTATAAGAATGTATGTATTTAATACTGGAAATTTTGCAGGTTCTTAACATTTAATGGAGAGAGACACCCTTTATGTATCTGTCTCTCGATGCTGAATGCACTAAAGTTCTGTTTACTGTACTTGGAAAAGAGCTCGAAGTCATTTGATGCCTGAGTAGAGAGGAACTGTGTAAGGACTGTAGAGTATGAATGGTGAAAATCATTATATACAAAGCATTAATGAAAGAACCACATGTTAACTATTGGTCCTATTAATCCTATTGTATTAAAATACAAACTAATTTAAGCAATGTAATGTCTAGCCTAAGGATAGTGCACTCAAATAAGCTTAGTACTTCTCAGTAGTGCCTAAATATGAGGACCTGACTACTGTAAAATGTAAAGCAATTATATTAAAAAATATACTTGTAAAATATGAATTACATGAGCTTTACATCTGCTAGACTTTGTGGTGTATTTCAGAAGTATCACAACAATGCACCTATCTAAAGCAGGAATAATTTACTTACTTTGATGAGAGTTAGTATGTTTGCCATTTCTGGCCATACTGTATTTTGCGTCAGGAATTACATAATGAGAATTTTTATTTTAAAGAGATATATATCATTGATCTTTCTACTGAAATTCAGAAAAAAACCACCGTGTCATCAATATTTATATTCTTAGTCTTCTCTCCTGCTCCACACCAAAACGGCATGACTATCTATGGTCTTTAATTCTGTTCTGCTGTAGATGGTTTGAAGAAGGAAATCATGGTTGTATAATTGCTAAGAATATGTAAAATTTATGCTAGATTTACAGACAAAATATTTACCTACCAAAGACTAATATAACAACAATTGATTCTTTACTCAAAATATTGTTGCTTGAAAGTTAAGAAATCATAAAATGCTAGGATTTGTCATTCAGAATATGCACATTTTGTTTTCCCTTAATCACACTGATTATTGTATTTTTCCTTCTTCAAGTTGATTATTATATCACAAAACAATAACAAGGCTTACAGAAACTACCTTTATATATACATATTCAGCAAGGTTTGATTTTACACAAAAAATCTAATTAGGCTGAATTTTAAAACTTACATGTAAGAAAAGGTCATAAATCCTTGTTTGCAGGATGTCTGACTCTAGACAGTTCCACATTAAACTAGTATTAAAATACAGCATTAAAAAGCCAGTCAGAATGACTTATAGAAGCAAGGAAACATTAGGAAATGCATAATTTGTTTTAAACACCTACTTGCTGCTGTAGCCGTTCTCCCCTTCTTTGTTTTCTCAAGCTTTTCAACTTGTTTCTTTCTCTCTTACTCAGATTTTGGTTGAAGGAAACACTCGTATCCTGCACAAGACCAAGAGGTGTGATATATTGTTCCTCTTCTACAGCACTTTTAGGTGAAGAAGGGCTCATCACAAAAGGTGACCCATCATCAATGGCACTTTCAGAAGACTGTCCAGTATCTTCAAAATCACACTCACTTTCTGTTTCTCTATGTAGTAACGTTGTAAAGGAAGTAACTTGAAACCTTTTTTGTAGTTTGTCAGCACTGGAACTACATAGGTCCTGAAAAGAATTACCATCTGTCCGACCGAACACTAAATGCAAGCTACCTTGTGTGCGAACAGGTGAATTTTCATTTTTACCATGGTAAATTGTTCCCATCCTGCAAGTTTCATATAACACAGGTGACAAAACCAGTCTCTCCCTGATACTTAAATCCAAACTACGTGCTCTTCTGAGAAAAGATTTTACCGTGCATGCACTGTTCACTGGGTAAGAAGAAAGATTTCTTTTCTGATTTAATACCTGTAAGGGAAGTGTTTTACTTTTCATCTCAAGTCTGTGAGCTCTTACTTCCAGACAAAGTGCTTCCGTTAATCTTCTAGTACCATTATTACTTCTGGCCATGTACAAAAGCCCTTGTCTTTTGATTTTCAAACGCGCAGTTACGACTTCTTGGCAGGTATCTTTGCTAAAACCAGAGATTGTTTTCCTTTGCCAGTTTAATGGAGAAAGCTGGCTGACTTCTGAAGAAATGTATACTTACTAACTGTCCACAGGAACATTTTCTGTTGCAAACAAAGTAAAAGCCCCCTTAGCAGGCCTCACAGAATGAACAGGGAAGCTTTCCAATTGTCCACTGTGCCTATTGCCAAGAAAAGAAAAGAAAAAAAAAAATCAACATTTAAAAACAAACAAACAAGTGAAAGATTAAGAAACAATTACTAGAGTTACTTTTTCATAAGACGATTTACTTTTTCAAACACAATTAAAGAGACTTCGCAGCAAAAGTAAATCCCCTATAAATAATGTTCTGGTCAAAATTCTGCTTGCTGCAGTCATAACTAATTCTAGGAAATCTAGGACATGCATTTCAAAAGGTAGGAGCTTTGAAATATGTTTCAAATTTGTCCACAAAATAATGCTGCAATACCAACGAAAACATTAAATTATTTAAAGCAGTGAAAACAATTTACCCTGTTAATCTGGAATTGGCAAGCACAGTTTCTTAGCTGAGTCTTCTTAGTAAGGATACTTTTCTTGCCTACTAAGTGGAGTGGAAGGAGATTTCTTACAAAGAGAAAAAAGATTTTTACTTTGCTTAACTCATAAAAACTTGAAATGGTAGTTTTATTGTGGTGTATATAGTATTGCGGTGTATCTAGTATTACAATATAATCTGTGTGCAGATACTATGACAAAGCCTTTATATGCTAAGAAGGCAGTTATTTTCACCATTTGTCAGTCTATGGATTCAATTTCAGTTCTAAGACACTTTTTCTACAGAAAATAGGTAAACTCCAACATATTTTCACAGCTACTAGTATTTTCAGTAAATGTCTTAACCTGTCAGCAGAAACACTTTTGATTACTAGAGTCACCCAAGTGTTCACAGAACAAAGCTCAGATGAGAAACAACATTATGAACTCCAGTCACACATCACTCACTCAGTGTGCCTAAAGCAGGATTAAGCCATGAAGAAGCTGTCCAAGATTTCTAGTAAAAAACACTACTTTCAGGTGCAAATATCTTTCAATGTAGTTTGGGAAGGTGGTCCCATCAGTTGTGCTGATCTCATGGAAATCTTTTGAAAGTTTCAGTAAAAACAATTTTGCAGTTTCAGAAAAGAAACTTGTCCAGAAAAAAAAAAAAATTATACATAGTGCTACACAAGGTACTGGAAACACTTATTTGAGCAAATTACTCCTCCTGCTCCCTGACTTAAAACCTCAGCATTTCACAAAGTATCAAAGATGTGCCTTTCACTGCACCTGTGAGATTCTGTGTAAATCCAGAAATGTTTTTCACTTAGAGAAAAAAAAACAATCTCAATTCACATATGCTTTAAGTTTTCTAGTCTCTGAAATTTCCTTGAATACTCATTCTCAGTTCATATGGCTGACCAATATGTGCATATGCCACTCCCAAATAAGAATTACACTGGTTCAGAGTTTCCTATGCTCTGTGTTCTGCCCACTACAGCTTCCATGGGCTAAGCACTAAAATTAATGGAAAAGCACTTTCTAGTGTGTCCTTCTGGCACTCAGACACTACAGAATAATAACTCGTATCTCTAAATAGAGAGAGGACTGATGCAGGAAGGTTACAGAAGAAGGCTAGCAACCTGGCAAGAATGGGAATGCAAGATACAGCAGTGAGGAAAAAAGACATCTCTATGTCCTGTGTGTACAGAAGATGAGGCACAGTACAAGGAAGCCCAGGACTGATTTAGCATGATTTTGGCAACAGACTGTGGAAGCACTGACTCAGTAAAAGAAGTAACAGCCTACTAGTGGAGGAGGTGGTAGGGGGAAAATCAGCAAAATCTGTAAAGAAGCTTAGGGTACATAGATTTAATGATGGATTGCATTAAGAGGAAAAACCAGGAAGGGTTAGTTAAAGAAGCTAAAACAAATAATGAGTGATAGAGAAAAGAAAATGCAGGTCAAGAGAGTTCACTAGCGGCACCAGCTAGATATTTGTAATTATTGAAGATTATCTATAGACTAATGTACGTGTGAAACCCAATGAGATTGGTTAAGAACAGGGACAGATGGCAAAA
>VWZI01005164.1:18574-36242 GCA_013396835.1 Psilopogon haemacephalus
TGAAGTGGAGAAGTGTCTCAACAATCCTAAATTTCATGCCATTCCCCCTCCCAAGATTAATGCTTCTGAAAGAGATACGCTATTTTAGCATGCAGTAATTTCAGAAAGAGTTTAAATAATGTTTAAAAAATAAAGTAAAAAACAATGAAAGAATATGAAACAAATGTTCTTAATTTTAGAGTGTTTAGTTTTACAGTCATAAAAGTTTATTTGTATATAATTTTCAGGGTGAATTTGCTTAGATCAGAAGTTACCTGTAACTGTAAAACTTGGACACTGAAGCCTAACTGGAAAGGAATGCAGACAGCATTTGCTTCTCAAAATCAGACTCATCAGAGAAAAACTGTAAAGCAAAAGAAAAGCACTGTTTCTGTTTATTTTGTCTATGCAACAACATTAACTCCTAGACCTAAAATAACTTAAAGGAAGTACTCCACTGAAGCAAACAGTACAGGAAAGCTATGACATGGTTTGTAATTTCAGAACAGGCAGCTGAAACTCAAAAGCAGTAACACTGGCTTGTTATCAGATTTACAGCTTACCTATTCACATGACATAAGAGCACATTAAATATAAAAACCATTGTGTTCAAAATCCAAAGCCTATACAATAATTTTAAGCATTGACAGAATATGCAGAGTTGCCCATGTCAGTTACTTGGACAAACATAAATTCGTTATCTATAAATGGACATGGAGAGACATTCTCTTGTAGGCTTTTTGCATACATTAAAAAAGTATTTAGGAAGGCAAAAAGACTCTGTAAAAAGTAATCACAAAAGTTACTGAGGAAAATTTCCTCAGGCAGAAAGTCTGATGAAAAATGCCCTTGGAATTTGTTCCACTTACTTATTTCACATGTTGAATTGTAGAGATGCAAGCAAGAACAGGTCTGCCTTTTCAATGACACTTTTCCACGCACTCTGGAATGGCTTTTAAGTTCACATGTTGTATGTTTCAAGACTCCTTAGATTCAACCAAAGGCTGTGATGTCTGTTAAAAGAAGAATTATTGCATTGATATTTGACATTCATCTGAGGTGGTTAGGGTTTTTAAAAAAATATAGTGAAAATACATCTTTCTTATTAAGAAAATATAAACCTCAAATATGTTGGTCCATTATTGAAGCTAAAAATCAGTTAGATGTTGTGAATAATTCTCTATTTCTGAATCTACGGACGTTGGACAGACTCTACTGTGGAGATGGAGGCCTTTGGAGGGGGCTTTGTTTTGTTTAAAAGAAGAGAAATTACACAATTTGTGACCTTTCAAGTATTGGAAGTACATGGATTTGTTAGGCAGCACAATTTGCCGGTAAATACAGGAAAAATTAACTACAAGTTTATATGAAGACTGTGGTCAGTACTGCACAACTACATCACAAATAGTTTTAAATTAATTTTCTAGTGCTTGTTAGAATAATTGGCAGTGAAATCGGGGATTCTTAGGAACTTTTCAGTTCCATAAATGTAATTAAATATTTTAATATGTTTTATAATGTCGGTAATGTTTAAAATATCTCTAAAAATACAAGGAAATTCTGATAACTGTTAAATTCTTAAAATCAGTTATTAAGATTTATGACTATGTTATGAAACTCATGAGAATAAAAGTTTTATTATGCTAAAAATTGAAAGTAGGACTATACTCAGAAGATAGAAGCTTTTACAAGTTCTTCAAGTAGTAACAGCAAACAGATCCATCTGCCATGTCTACGCTATCATCTTGCTTCTTTCTGTGGATAGTACCTGTACTTGGATACGCTGCGTTTGTAACTTCAACATTTGGGTTTAAGATTTGTTCTAAGAATTTTGTCTTTTACTAATATTTCTGGTATTTCTTTCATTGAAAGTCTAAAATTCACCAGGGAAGGTGAACAAATTGAAACAAGAATTAGCATTCTCACCTTTGTCTCCCTATGGTTTGAAAAGTAGTATTACATTACAGGGTTTCATTGACTGTCTAGTAACAGAATCATGTGCACAATCATGACGGGTCTCATCTAGCAATTAGAATTTCCACCACAGGGCACAAAGACACCTTCTTTCCACTACGTTTTTTTCCCCTACACACATATATGTGATGCCACTTAATGAAAGGAATGGTGACATATAGCCATAGAGGATTATTTTTTTCAGTATGCCTCCGGAGGCTTGCTCCTTTGAACTTTTCTTTTTTTTTTGGTTTGTTCGTTTGTTTGTTTTTTGGAGAACCAGTAGTACTGGTGCAAAAGAGCCTTCCACAGAATTGAATCTTCCTTGTAAAACAGAGATCTAAATTAAGACTACCAGAATGACAAGACAAATATTTTTTTCGCTTCACGTCTTGACGTGTTCTGGTGTCTCTCTGGTTTTCTCTGAACTGTTTCCAAAGCCTTCCCTCTTCACCATGCCTTCTCCAAGGCTCCTCCAACTCTTCCTTCTACCTCTTTCTATTTTTACGCTTGTGTGTCAGCTATGAAAAAAACAACCAAACAAAAAAATCTTTTACATCTATACACTCAACTCAAGCATTAAGCCAGCATATGCTTACTCATAGTGCTGAAGTGCACAGCAGGCCCTGACAGGGAAGCTGGTGCATAGAAGAACCTGTCTTCCACAATCCAGCCACATGATTTTGCAATTATTTCACCAACCTAATTTTTATTTAGCTTTCCCTAATTAATGGAACTCTGAGGCTGTCAGTATAGTTTTCTGAAGAGCAGTTAAGCTTACTGAGCCATACAGACTTTCACACTTTCCACATTTTCCCCATTTTTATCCTTTTCTGCCTTATTTTCTGAGTTAAAGACTATCACACACACACACAGAGAGGTTATTTACTATTTTTCATTTATATTAGAGGTGTTCCTTCAGTAGATCTCCTAGGTTTTCTATGTATGCAAAAAATCTGAAACACAGTTTGACAAAGAACAGAAACAGCTGTTGCATGGCTTAGACTATGAGCTCAATTGTACATTCAGCTTTTAATAACCAGATCCATATTAAGCTTAGCAACTGAAATTAAGACAAACACAAAATATTATCTGGCAATACTACAATAAATTACAATTATTTTTTGTGGAGGTTACATTAGCTTATTTTAATGTAATCTAAGATGGCTGAGCAAAAGATCATGGAAGAGACACTTTTAGAAAATGCAGAATTTACTCTGGAAATCTGTCTTGTTCATAACAAAAATGTGATCACTCAAACTTCCTGACTTAAGCAGAGTGTCTCTCAAGTGTCTTTTAACATCACTGTATTGATGCTGATACTTTCTGTAGAACTCATATTTCAAAAATGAAACGTATAAAAATGCTGAGCCTCTCTATGAAATACTTTAAAAGAGCAAAAACAGGCTCTGAATTATTTGCCATGACAAACACAACACAGATTTCACAGGACTTGGAAAGAATGATTACCAGTTATGAATCTGTTTGTATCACTCAAACACCCTAAAGCCATTCTAGTAGTGTTAATCTGCTGGAGGGTAGGAAGGCTTTTCACAGAGACGTGCACATGCTGGTTCAATGGGCTGAGGTCAATCATAAGGGCTTCAACAAATCCAGGTCCTCCACTCGGGTCACAACAACCCCATGCAACGCTACAGGTTTGGGGCTGAGTAGCTGGAAAGCTACTTGGCAGAAAGGGATCTGGGGATGTTGGTCAACAACTGGGTGAACATGAGCCACCAGTGTGCCTGGATGTCCAAGAAAGCCAACTGCATCCTGGGTTGTACAAGAAACAGTGTGGCCTGAAGGACTAGAGAGGTAGTTGTCTGACAGTACTCAGCACTGTCAAGGCTGCAGATTCAGAACTGTGTTCAGTTTTGGGCACCACAATATGAGAGTCATTTTGGTGCTGAAGCATGTCCAGATAAAGGCAACAAAGCTGGCGCAGGGACTTACGAATAAGTCTTATGAGGAGCAGATGTGGGAAGTGTGGTTGTTTAATCTGTACAACAGGAGGCTGAGGGGAGATCTACAAATACTTGAAGGGGGATCAATAGTAAGACAGGTTGCCTTCAGGACAACTGGACTCCTGAGCTGGTAGATGGCATCTGTAACAGTATGGGTGGGTTTTATTTAAAAATTAATATAGTTTATTAATTTTGATACCCAGGAATTTCACAATACTTAAATTTTAATAACACGTTATTTGCATGGTCAGGAAAAACATTACACAGATGAAAAACACAGAGGCAATCTAGAACACTTAAGATATAACTAGCAATAACATAACAAACATTAATTCAACTAATTGAAATTGGAAAGAGAATCTTGCACTCATGTTATGAATTATGAAAAATTAATAATGTAATTAACTTTGATATTGAGGCAAAGATTGTTACTAAGTATGAAAAAAGTTTATTTACATTAAATCTCGCCTGAAAACTTATTTACAATGTCCAAAACACATGGTTTTGATACTTACACACAGAGGGAACAGGCAACCTAGAACACTTAAGAAACAATTAGCAAATGCTAATTAATGCATTAAACTTAGAAGTGGAAAGGTTCTTCGTTTCAATTATACCACTTGCCCACTAGGAGACTCGAGATGCTCCTTTCTGCTGCTAGGTAGAAGACTCGATAGACTCTAGTTACAGATTGTCTTTCAAAGAGGCTTTGATTATCTACTCACAAAATAGGATCAGATAGTACCCACTTGAAAGGAATTCTGCCAGTGTCTTGAAAGTCACAGCAGGCAAAGCAGAGCATAATGTGGCAGGGCAGAGCAGGCAAAAGCAAAAGCAAAATCTGTGTAGCAAAAGCCTTTTCATTGATTGCCCAAAGGTAATGACCCCTTCAACCATAGAGATTCACCAATCAGAATGGCACTTTGCCAAACCTGACTATATTAGGTGAAGTCAGGAGCTTGCTTTCCCTTATTTTGGAAGAACAAGTCTGGGCAAGTCTTGGACCCTCAAAGTGGGTGTCTCCAAGCCTTTTGTCTGTGATCTGCTTCCCCACACCCAGGAGAGGGAAGGGACCATAGGGTCATTCCTGGGCAAGCCACGACATGTATTAGTTCTATTTTGGCCTTCCATGATAGGTCGATATACCACCTGCCCACTAGAAGGACTAGAGAGGCTTCTTTCTGCTTAAGGCAGAATGCACTTAGATTCAGTTAGAGAGAGGCTTTAAGTATTTACTCAAAAAAATATTATCTCCAGATACCTGGGGCTAAACTATAGTTTCCAGACAGGACCCAAACACTTGAAAAGAGTTCTGTTAGTGTCTTGTTAGTCGTTAAGGCTTCTGGATCTTCCCAGGCTCTATCAGGGTGCTGGGAGGGAGGCAGATGATCTCTGACCTGATTCTGGTTCTTCTTGGACTAACATGTGTCCTTTTCAGGGCTCCGAGTCTTGGCAGATGACTTGCAGTTGTGCAGACTTGGCACAATGTCTTGCAGATTTGAAGACGGGCACAATATCATGCTGGCTAATTCTTGCCTATTACGTGAAAACACTTTCGGGTAAACTAAAGTAATTTGAGGTACGGAAGCCCAAAGCATCAGAGCTTGTTAATATGTGGCATGGCAGATAAAATGGCAGAGAGCAATGAGGCCGAAGCACATTGTATTTACCTGCTGATCTTTTTATCAATTCAGCCTGAGACTTAAGGCTCTTTGGTCACAGATTAGCCAATCAGAATGGCAGTGTGCCAAACTTGACCATATTAGGTGAGCTAGGGCTTACTTCTTTTAGGGCAGAACATAAACAAGTGTATAAACACATGAGTACCCTGTTTACAACTTGGAAGGAGAGAAGGAAACCAAGCCTTTGTTTTCCTTTCATGGGGTTGCTTCCCCCATCAGCAGGAGAGAGGGGGAATAGGGGAAGATGTCTGGACAAGCCAGAGCATGTTTAGGCCTATTCTGGCCTTCTACAACAGGTTGGGGATCAGTACAGCCCCCCTGTAATCCAGAGGGAAGCAGTTAGAGACCTGCTAAGCCACTTCAATCTTCACAAGTCTATGGGACCACATGGGATCCATCCTAGGGTAATGATAGGGCTGGCTCATGAGCTCACCAAGCTACTCTCTATCATTTATCAGCAGCCCTGGCTCACTGGAGAGGTCCCAGATGACTGGAAGCTAGCCAACATGATGCTCATCTACAAGAAAGGCCAGAAGCAGGAACTGGGAAATTACAAGCCTGTCAGCCTGACCTCAGTGCCATGCATGATTATGGAACAGGTCAATTGAGTGCAATCACACAGTACCTACATGATGACCAACCTGATCTCCTGTTATGACCAGGTGACCTGCCTGTTGGATGTGGGGAAGACTGGAAGTAGTCTACCTGGACTTCAGCAAAGCCTTGGACACTGTCTCCCATAGCAAACCCCTGGACAAGGTGGCAGCCCATGGCTTGGACAGGGGCTCTCTGTGCTGGGTTATGAACTGGCTGGATGGCCAGGTCCAGAGAGTGTTGGTGAATGGTGCCACATCCAGTTGGCAGCCAGTCACAAGTGGTGTCCTCCAGGGATTGGTGCTGGGCCCAGTCCTGTGTTGCATCTTTATTGATGATCTGGGCAAGGGGACTGAATCTACCATTAGATGACACTAAACTGGGCACAAGTGTTGACCTGCTGGAGGTAGAAGGGCTCTGCAGAGGGACCTCAACAGGCTGGACAGATGGGCAGAATCCAACAGCAGAGTTTTAACAAGTCCACGTGCCAGGTTCTGCACTGTGGCCACAACAAGCCCATGCAGCACTACAGGCTGGGGACAGAGTGGCTGGGGAGCAGACAGGCAGGGGTACTGGTTAATGGCCAGATGAACGTGAGCCAGCAGTGTGCCCAAGTGGCCAAAAAGGCAAATGGCATTCAAGAAAGTGTGGCTAGCAAGACCAGGGAAGTCATTCTTCCCCTGTACTCAGTACTAGTTAGGCCATACCTTGACTACTGGAGTTACCAGTGGACTCCCTGTGTTTAAAAATAGACTGGGTGTGGCACTTAGTGTCATGGTTTAGTCAATTAGATCTTGAAGGTCTTTTCCAACCTTGTTCATTCTGTGATTCTTTGAGTGCTCGTCTCTTCTCACAAGTCACAGCTCTTGGGACAAAAAACTATAGAAATTATATCAAATTACACTGGGTAGGTTAAGTTTACACACTAGGGAAAACTTCTATACCATAAGGACTCTCTAAGGCTGGAACAGGCTGCCTAGGGAAGTGGCTGAACCACCATCCCTGGATGTATTTAAAAGCTGTCTGGATATGGTGCTCAAGGATATGGTACTCAAGGATATGGTGTAGTAGTGGCCCTGGTAGAGTCAGATAAGGGCTGGACATGGTGATGTCAGAGTTTTTTTCCATCCATAGTGATTCTGTGATCACTAGCACAGAATGTGCTGTAAATATCCCTTTCACCTAAAAAATATCTAGCAAGGAAGCAGTATTTTACTCTTAAATAAAACCTTTATTTTACTATTTATACTTCTTTTTAAAAAGTTCTTTTTCCTATTTCTGCATTTATCTTTTCATTTAAAAATGTACTTCTGTAAGAGAAATCATAGAAACAGAGAATCAGAGAATGTTTGCGTTGGGAAGAACCTTAAAGATCATCTAGTTCCAATCCCACTACAAGGCACAGGGATACTGTCCACAAAAGTAGGCTGCTCAAAGCTGAGCCTTGAACAATTCCAGGGTGGGGCTTCTACAGTTTCTCAGGCAATCTGCTCCGGTGTCTCACCAGCCTCACAGGGAAGGATTTCTTCCTAATGTCTAACTTAAATCTATCCTGTCTCAGTTTAAAACCATTACTCCGCATTCTGTCACTGCCATCTCTGATAAAGAATCCTTTTGTATTGTTCCTGTAGGCCCCTTTAAATACTGAAAAGACTACTATAAGGTCTTCCCAGAGCCTCCTCTTCTCTAAGCTAACAACCCCAACTCTCTGAGCTTATCCTCATACGAGAGGTGCTCCAGGCACCTGATCACTGTTGTGGCACCCTTCTGGACCCTCTCCAACACATCCATATATTTTTTATCCTAGGAGCCCAGAGCCTGGATACAGTTCTCCATGGGGGATCTCAACAGAGCATATTAGGAAGAGAGAATCACCTCTCTTAACCTGTTGTTCATGCTTGTATTGATGCAGCCCAGGATGATTAGCTTTATAGGCTGCAAGTGGACATTGCTGCTCAGTTTTTCATCCGCCAATACTCTCAAGCCCTTCTTCTCAGAGCTGCTCTCAATCACTCCATCATCTAGCTTGTCACTGTGCTTGAGATTGCCTCAAACCAGGTGCAGGATCTTGAATTTAGTCTTGCTAGACTTCAAGAAGTTCAAGCTTGTCAAGATCCCTCTGGATGGCACCCCTTTACTCTAGCATATTAACTACATTACACATCTCAGTGTTGTCAGCAAAGTTGCAGAGTGTGCACTGGATCTCAGTGTCCACATCCCTGACAAAGATGCTAAACAGCATCAGTCACAGTACCAACCCCTGAAGAAGGTTACTGTTCACTGGTCTCCACTTGGATATTGAGCAACTGACTGGAACATTTAGAGTGTGATCATTCAATCAATTTCTTATCCACTGAGTGGTCTAGCCATCAAATCCACACCTCTCCAATTTAGAGACAGTAATGCCATCTGAGAAAGCGTCAAATGATCTGCACAAGTCTGGGGAGATGACATCAGTTCTCTTCCCTTATTGACTGTAAATCCTTTGTAGGCGGCCACCAAATTTGTCCTTAGTGAAGCTATGCTGGCTGTCAATTACCTCTGCATTTTCCATGTGCCCTTGCACAGTTGCCAGGAGGATCTGCTCCATGATCTTACAGGAAACAGAGCTGACATTGATCAGCCTGTAGTTTCTTGCATCTTCCTTTTTCCCTTTTTAAAAAATGGTGGTTATATTTCCCCTTTACCAGTCAGTGCAAACTTCACAGGATTCTGAAATATGATGGACAGTGGCTTAGCAACTTTATCTGTCCAATGCATATCAGGTCTCATAGACTTGTGCACCTTTAGGTTCCTTATCTGGTCCCAAACCTGATCTTCTCCTACACTGGACAGTTCTTCATTCTCCCAGTCCTTGCCTTTGTCCTCAGTGACTTGGGTGGTGTAGCTGGAGCACTTGAAAATGAAGATTGAAGCAAAAAAGTTGTTGAATACCTCAGTCTTATCCATGAATATCTAATGTATATATAATAATCCATGTACAGCTTGCATTTTGTGTGACTAACACTGCTGATAGTGAACCACAAGGAAAAAGCCAAAACAAAACACCAACAAACAAAACACCTCAAAAGCGAGAATGCTTTTTGTAAGACTTTATTACAGTGGTCTTAAAAGTTCTTATGGCATAGCAGGATTTAAAAATAAAAATTCCTTTAGGTCTACTAAAATTCTTTACGTTTGGGCCTTTTACAGTTCTTACAGAGGACAGAAGATACGTTACAAATGTACACCAACACACTGAGTATCTTTCTATACTTATCATGGTAAAAAACAGCAAACAAGACATTTCTGATTTGTCAAATAAGCATTCATTTTTATTTTGATATGCACATGACTTCAACTGAAACTCAAAAGCAAGCATACCAACACAGGATTTTGAAGTGTTTTTACAGTTGAATGCAGTTTAATCATAGTGTTCTGAATATATTTTAGTACATTTTTTGTTTTGTTTTGTATCTGAAACTATTAAAAGGCATCTTGTTCTCACCTTGCTTTGTCTTTCAGCACAAAACACCAATAAAAAAAAGATTCCAATTTGGCACTCATACAGTAGATAGTGTAATGGGCCTTTTCAGCTTTGTAATGGGCCATGTTTGTTGTGGCTGTACTGCTTTCAGATCAGGTGCTTTATGTGAGCTCATGTTTGTATGTAGACATATCTGAGTATTAAAAATCCTATACTTCTCCATAGCTCATTGGTTTATGTTCTTAAAGTGTCTTGGTCGGGAGGAGAGAGACTACAAATATATATCCCTAGGCATTTAGGCAAACCATCCAGGATGTACTTGCACCACATCTCCTGAGCAGCTGTTGTCTCAGAGGATAAAAGGTGATTTTACCTTCGTTGATTTATACATACAAGAGACAGAAGATTTAGGCTTCCACTTACTGTTATTCAGTCACAGAAAAGCCAGGAGTAGAAGGCACTAAGCTTTCCATCCAGTGCCCTTTCTTGAAAACCATTTGTCTTTCTCTTACAGATCTTTGACAGATAATTGACAGACTTCCAAAACTATTTATCTTCTTATCTTCTCTTAACTTTTCCTCTAACATCTAACCTGAATTTCTTACAATTTTCCATATTCACTTAGAATACAGAGAACAAAACTGTTCCTTGTCATTTATGCAAGAACATTTCTCATCTTTAAATACTTACCACTTATTAGCCGCCTTTCAAACTTGTCTTTGAGCTAAATCAGTTCTTTTCCTCTTTCCTTGATCTCATTCTGTCTTGATCTCCCAACTCTCATTGCTATTTGTGAACTCTTTTAAACAGGGGTACTTGAACGCTTGCACAGAAGTGTTCAACTATATGCAGAACTCAAAATTAAGTTTAGCCAGCACTGAGTAGACTAGGTAGATTATATAAATTTTCAAGGGGAAAAAAAAAGGAGAATATCTTCATAGCATGAAAACTAACACAAAATCCACTAGATCCACCTGAAAATGTTGTTTCTTACATTTATAAGGGTGGGAAACACTGGAAGAGTAAGTGACAACTCCCATTCAGCAAGCAATTGTTAGTAAATTCAGCATAAGTTCTTTAAGATTCCTACTCATTTTTAAGTTAAGTGAAGAGGAAACAGGGAATTTATTTCTCCCCTGCCACCCCTCTGTCTGGAAAACCTACGAGTTGCACCACAAAAAGCTAGTGGAACTATTCACAAGGAAAACAAAAAAGAATTAAGCAGCACATAGAACAGCCAGAAAAAAGGTACAGAGCTCATCAGCTTTACATTTTCCATCATGCTTCCAACAGGACACTTTACCTTCTGGCATCCCCACACTAGTAGGAATTCCTCTTTGGCTACTTATATCTAAGTTTTTTATACAATTAAAACTGCATAATGTATAATAGCCACTTCCTCTTCAAAAAGATTGTTATAAATCACTAAGTAACCCCCTTTAAAAAATTTCAAATGTTCCAAGTAAATAACTAAACACAAACCCATAAATTTCTGTTGAAAAGATGGTTTAAAATTTATTTTCATCTAGTTTGCCACTCACCCCCAAATGCATAAAAACAAGAAAATAAGTACAGCAGGGCAAGTGGTTCTCAGTGCCTTTTTTGTTCAAAAGTCATCTGTGATCTTTTCAGAACACTGCAGCCATGAAAATTACAATAATTAGTTTGCAGTGAGAAACTAGGTCACAGAAACTTGAACATTAGTTACAGAGAGTCTTGAAAAAAAATAATAGATGAGTGGCAACTTTGAAGAATGATGATTGAATTGGTTGTGGGGAATTAACGAGGCAGGAATTATAAAATCTGTAGTTATTTTATTTCGAAAAAGCCCGACCCACAGACTATGTACAAACTAGTTAAATTTGGGTTCTAATTCGGTCAGGTAAATCTTCACAAGGATGCTTATGGGTAATTCATTAATTTAGGAGAATCAGAATACTGGAAAAGTTTAGCCATAAAATGACTTTGCCCCACTTATAAATAGGCAATCTGGACACCTAGGGAAAGCCTGTTTTACTCACAGCACTGGAGTAAAATTCAGAGATAGTCCCTGGCTCCCTTGCAGCAGTGCTGGAATCGCTCAGCATCTTGATAGCCACTGAGAGGCTTCCAGATCTTCCCTGACTATAGCAGGGTGCTGGGAAAGAGGCAGACAACCTCTGACCTTATCCTGGTACCTCTTGGAACAAAGGTTTGCATAGGTGCAGGCAGGATCTCTTGCAGATGTGCAGTCTTAGCACAGATGTCATGCTGGCTATGCCGGCCTGTTGCGTAGAGGCGTTTAAAGCCTGTTCCTGGTAAACTCCAGGCACTTAAGTTTCCAGGTATTTCAAGCCCAAAATATCAGAGTTGAGCTGGTCTGAAGCATGAGGCAGAGCAGACCACATTGTCCAAGCCAAGCAGTGTGTAGAGCAGAGCAGCACACATGGAGACCGAGCAGTGGGGCAGCACAGAGCAGCCTGCAGCTTAGCTCAGTTTATATGATTTGCCTGAGTGTGCTGGCCACAGAAATTCGCCAATCAGAATGGCATTTGCAAAACGGACCACGTAATGTGAAACCACGGCTTTCTTACCCTTATTTGGGCAAGACACTAACAAGTACTGAAACACCTGTAGGTACCTGCTTATCACTTTGGGAGTGAATATAATGTCCCAAGCCTTTGTTTTCCTCCAGTCCTTGCTTCCCCCATCAGCAGAAGGGTGGGGCAAGCCAGGATATTTAATAGGCCTATTAGCCTTCCAGGACAATGACACAGATGAGTTCTCCTAACCAATAAACACCTACACCAGAAAATCCAGCTGGCCAAAGAAACAATAATGGAAGGCATTCAGGCACACATAAAAACTTGCTGATAGCTTTAGACCTCCTAATATTTCTGCTTACAGAGACACTTTCAACCAGCATTTCTCAATACAGTAGCATTTAGATAGGAAGACACAACATTTAAAGAACTGCCTCCAGGTTTGATGGAGAAGCATGAAGAGACACTGCATCTGCTCTGGTGCCAGCTCCTGACTGATGAAGAACTGTCTTACCAGTCCAGCTGTTGTGTGATAAGTGTATACATCATGGATCACTGGCTGATGAGAGAGGATGTCTAAGAGATACTCTTGCCCTCGTATCAAGAGTAGCCCATACAATTAAAAGACAGTGAACATAAAAATGGGAAGGAACGATACTTGCAACGCGTTTACTTGCTAAAATCTCCTACTGCATGCTGCTAAAGTCAACAGGTGTACCAGGTATAGCAATGTGGAGTAAATTGCTTTGACGGGGTACAGATCTAATGGGTGAACGGAAAACCGTGGATGAGAGCAAAACCTACCGTGGATGAGAGCAAAACCTACCGCAGACCAGTACTGTCTGTTTCAAGCAACTACAAACTGTTGTAAAAAGTAAAGGACTAAAGCAAGAATACGGTGCCCGTGTCCCAGAGTATGCCGAGCTTCGGACCGCAAGTCGCCGGGAAGCACAGTGGTAGCCGCAGCTGCTGCCCTCGGCCGTCCCCGCTGGCACCCGTACATCTGCGCCCGTCCAGGTCCCGCCGCAGGGTAGCGGCGGTGGGACGGGCGCCTTTGCAGGCCGGGCACTGCCCGCGCTTCCGGCTGGATGGTAGGGGTGGGGGTCGCGACGGCCTGGCAGCCGGTCCCAGAGCGGGCTGGATTGGCAGCCCCGCCCTGCCTCGCATGCGGGAGGGCTCCCAAGGCGTTCCGGGTGCGGACTGCAGGCGGTGGCACGGCTAAGTTATCTCAAGAAGTTGGGGTTGTGGACATCGCGCTTCGGCTCGCCTGATGTAAGCTCCGGGCTCGCCCCGGGATGGGCAGTTCTGCCGCGCCCCCAGCTCCAGACATGTGTCTGCTAACAGCGCGCCCCCAAAGCCCCGCTGCCCATCGCCTTCCCAGGTGCATTCAACGGGTGGCAGCGGCGCTGTCCTCCGCCCGCCCTCCTGCATCCCGACTACGTTCAGCTTACCGGGCCGCACTGTGCGAGGCTGAGAAGGAGGCGACGCCAGTGGGGCGGGCGGAGGGGTTGCGCAGCAGCAGCTGCTCTTGAGAACGGGAAGAGACAGGAGACAAACGGCGGCGGAAAGCGCTCTGCTAGCTGAGTGTCTGCCCAGCCGTGGGAAGTCACCGTGGATCGATCCAGTCTTCAGTGTGTCCCTCGTTCCCGCTGGACGCCGGGCCCATAGCCCTCTGTGGTGCCACCCCTCTGCGGCCAGGGAAGAGGCTAGTAGCCGCGCCAGCCTGGGCCGTGCCAGGGCCTGAGGCTGACACGTCCTCTCGCCTCCTGACTGGCAGAGATGGAGCCGGGGTGGGGTCAGCCGCCGCGGTAAGCTGTGTCAAGGGTGAGGAGTTGTATTTCAGGCAACAAGATGAAAACTTCGAAAAAACAAAACAATTTGGGACAAAAATACATCTTCCTGCATTCTGACGAACAAGCCCAGGCCCAGAGTTCGCAGTTGAAGAGCAGAGCCAGCGTAATCAGAGGGACCGACATGTAGATGAGCAGGGTGCTGACAGTACTCCCTCTTTTAATAGGAAGCAAAAACAAAAAGGAAACTTTAAATAAAGTACGCGGGGAAATATGAAGCAGAGTTAGGAACCATTGTGAGGAATTAATGGAAACCATGCTGCACGGTAGAAAAGGCAACCTTGCTGCTCTGAACACTATGGGCAACAGAGAGCTGGATCAAGGAGCTCATGTCCTTGTAGCTGACAGTCTGCTAAGAATAACTTACCAGCTTCAGACCCTTGGAAGGAATGAGAGAGCAATGGGAATGTAATAATGGCAGGAAGATTGCCAAGAAATAAAAATTCACAGTCTCCCAAACTTTCGTCCTGTGGAGGTGACATGAAGCACTGAAACCTTCAGTGTTTCTTCTATGTTTATGGTGTGTAATTTCTGTGTTTTTCCCTACACTTCAACGACCCTGTAGGTCATGGCAAGGTTTTGCTATTCAGGGAGCTAGTCTGGATGATGTAGGACTCACCATAACATTTTGGCTGTCATGCATGCAAAAGTGCATTAGCACATTTTTTTAAAGGCTCATGTATCTGAATTTTTTGGGTAATTTTTGCTCTTCACTACTCTGCTATTATTTTAATGGGCTGTCTTGTAACAGTAAAATTATTTAGCTGGTTTATTTTTTCGTGGAAGAGAATATAACTTTAATCAGCTGCTACTATTTAGAATCCTGTGTATGTGAAAAGTTTTCAAACAGTGTGATACAAATAGTTTAAATGACAATATAACTTACTCAGAAAGCCTTGTGTTTTTCGGTAATTACCGCTAACTGTATTACTTTGTACTCATCATGTGTGCTTAAAGCCCGTAACCAGATGGTGGCATTTAAAATAAAAGGAAACAAACCAACAAATTACCCTATGCTGTGATGAATTATTTTACTGTCTTACCATTTCCCACTCCATGGTTAGAAAAAACTATTGTTTTTATTTTTAAAAAGAAATCTTTTAAGTGGTTATTACATTCTGTAAGATGTTCTGCTAGTAGCTACTTTTTCTTGCTTAATGCAGACCCAGTAAAAAAGAAAGTCTGCGTAAAGAAGTTCCTGAGCAGGATGCTCACAATAAATACATTCTGTTTGCTTGACCATGATTGTACAGCAATTTTATGTAGAAGAGACAGACTTTTATTTTAAAATAATTTCTAGTGTGGTACAGTGTACTCAGATTTAAACCAAAATCAATTATTTAGAAAAAACACTATTTATTAGTCATAGAGTTGCAGGTTATAAGGCATTTTGTAGTGAATTTCATTGGTAAAGGTCTATAAAAAACAGTGAAATAAGGAAATGAGTGGAGGAAGTAAAATAGAGGTTAGAATGAGTAGGTGCCAATTTAAGGCTTTACTTTCTGATGTTAGAAAATTTTTAAACTCTTTAAATTTTTGTCATCTCATTTACTTCTGCTTAAGTGAGATGTAGGGCTGGACTGTTTGAATTTAATGTCATCCCACGCTTAAGGAGAAAGAGCAGTGAAGATTGCATTGGGGAAAAAAAAGAAAACTACATTATAGCTCATGTTACAGCAAGAGCAAATAGAATGAGGAAAAAGAAAACCTTGCTACTGGTTGTAAGATTTATTTTGAAAATTTTGTTCAGCATACTTGATATAATTAAGCAAGGGGAGCTATGCCATTAGCCATATATATTGTTTTATAGAAAGTGTTTTTCCTGTCACAGGATGAGGACAGGGCAGCCACTCTAAGAAAGGTTAAGAGTGAGTATGTTACGGGCTTTAAGCACACATGATGAGTATAAAGTAATACAGTTAGCGGTAATTACCAAAAAACACAAGGCTTTCTGAGTAAGTTATATTGTCATTTAAACTATTTGTATCACACTGTTTGAAAACTTTTCACATAAATAAATAGGTTAATGGATATTGTTTATGCCGTAGCTTTGGGATACATGACGATCTCCTGAAGAAGTTAATTCCATGGAAGAAAATATATTAAATGCTTTTTACTACACTTGAGGCTATGGTGAGCAGTCCAAGGGTTGGTGATATTTTTGACTCACTGTTCTGAAACAAGGCTATCAAAGGCTTTATGCAGTGCATCAATGAACACTGAATCATACTGCAGCAGTGTGGTGATGTGTGCATAAAGAGTACCACACACTGTTTTCATTCTCATGGTATGGGTAGTATATACAGTTCACAGGTGCTCACTGATGGGGCTTCAAACTCGATTTGAAGGGGGAAGGGGTTAAAAGTCTCCTGCTGGCTGAGCAAGTAGCTCCTGGACATGCTGTCATGCAAAAAGAAACTCTACAAGGAGTGAAGAAAGGACAGCTAGAATGGGGCGGGGAGGGTGGATATAAGGAGGCTGCTCAAGCAGCTAGAGATCTGATTAGGAAAGCCAAGGCACAGTTTGAATTGAATCTAGCCAAGGAGGTCAAAGGGAACACCAAGAGTTTCTACAGGTATATTAATGGTAAAAAGAAGACTAGAGAAGGTGTGGGCCCCCTCAGAAAGGAAACAGGTGAAATGGTCACAAGTGATATGGAAAAGTCTGAGGTTCTCAATGACTTCTTTACCTCAGTCTTCACTGCAAAGGCCTCCAGGCACAGTCCTGGAGTATTAGAAGATAATGGCAGGGACTGGAAGGAAGAACTGCCCATCATAAGTGAAGATCAAGTTTGTGATCACCTGAAGAACCTGAAAGTGTTAAAGTCCATGGTACCCAACAGGATACACCCCTGGGTATTGAGAGTACTGGCAGATGAGGTTGCTAAACCCCTCTCTATTGTAATCCAAAGGTTCTGGCAGTCTGGTGAAGTCCCCACTGACTGGAAAAGGGGAAACATAACTCCCATTTTCAAAAAGGGTAGGAAGGAGGAGCCGGGGAACTACAGGCCAGTCAGTCTCACCTCTGTGCCTGGTAAGATCCTCCTAGAGGCACTACTGAGACAGGAGAATAGTGAAGAGGTGATTGGGTCCAGTCAGCATGGCTTCACCAAGGGCAGATCCTGCCTGACAATCCTGGAGGCCCTATATGAACAGGTCAGAACATTAATAGATGAGGGGCAAGCAACTGATGTCATTTACCTGGACCTGAGCAAAACCTTTAACACTGTCGCACACCACATCCTGGTCTCCAAGCTGGTGAAACATTGATTTGATGGGTGGACCACCAGATGGATAAAGAACTGGCTTGATGGCCACACCTAAAGAGTGGCCATGTCCAAGCAGAGGCCAGTGAGAAGTGGAGTCACTCAACCAGTCTTGAGACCAGTTTTGTTCAACATCTTTGTTGGTGACATGGAGAGAGGCATTGAGTGCACCCTGAGCAAGTTTGCTGACAATACCAAGCTGTGTGGTACAGCAGACATGCTAGGGGGCAGGGATGCTGTCCCAAGGGACCTGGACAGGCTGGAGAGGTGGGCACAAGCCAACCTTATGAGGTTCAACAAGACCAAGTGCAAGGTCCTGCATCTGGGTTGAGGCAATCCCAAGCACAAATACAGGCTAAGCAGTGACTGGCTGGAGAGCAACCCTGAGGA
>VWZI01005175.1:10327-26394 GCA_013396835.1 Psilopogon haemacephalus
AATGTCAGAATAATGACTCAATGTCTTTACAAATGAGTTGTGTCTCCAGTAGGTGAATTATTACTATGACTGAAATAATGTTACTATTTTCCTCATAAATTCATAGCAAACTCTATTTTGAAGTCATTAAAAACTATGATCCATTTACCACTGAAGTTTAGTTTATTTTTTGGAAGAATAGGAGTTCATCTTAGCTGAGATTAATATCCACCTGAAACAGATTTACACAAGCCTCTGCACAATTTGTGACATTATTGTTGTTTGCTTGAGCATGCTGAGACAAGGAATCTCCCAGTAAGTGGCTAGAAATCTATTTCATGTCATAGCTATAACGTATCTGGTGAACACTGACATTAATGAATGTAATGGAAACATGGCCTCGTTCGGTTTTAAACTGGGGTGTCCTTAGAAATTAGTACTGTGATTCTTTCACCTACATGTCTAAAATTGACTTCTCCAATGAAAATCTTCAAAGGTTGTTACTACACATCTAGAAGCTTATATGCCTTATTGGATAAAAAGAAACTGACCACTCAACAGTTATTTAAATGACCTGTCAACTTGGGAACTTTGAGATAAATAGATATTTCTATACAGTATAAAGTATTGCTGTGTAGGGTATTTCAGATAACTGAATATGTTAGCTATGTGTATGCATGTATGTATTCAATATTTGCACATTAAATCACATTAAGTTTATAAAATAGTTTGAGAAATTATTGCATAAAATTTACATTGCAAGGTTCCAGGCAGATTTTACTGGACACTCTAGATCAAGTTTGCATTTCTGTGCAAACTCAAGTTTTTAATGGGACTGTTACCACTATCACAGCTCCACTGACAGAATTCAGCCTCAAACTTATAATGTTCATTGCATTCACCTGAGTTGTATAAATGCAAATAAAAATAGAATCAAGCAGGATGATATTCTATCATGGTTATAGATGCATACCTGCAGAAGAGGTATAGGCACTACAATGAGAAAAATAAATCTATAAAAAACATAGCTATAAATACTGATGGCATACAGCTAAGCATGCATGATGAAGACAGATCAGGGAAAATCGAGAATTGAATTTGGGAAAAAAAAAACCCAAACCAAACAAAAAACAAACAAACAAACAAACAAACCCCACAAAACAAGAAAAAACCCAACACTATCAGTTCAATATTTTTGTCTTTCAGAGGAGGAAAGTTATCTACATACAGACCTGACACATGCATGAAGCAGTATTTGCTTCATGCTCTTTGTCTGACATGCCCAAGAGGAATCACAACTAGCTTCATCTAGCACATCAAAGTGCTCTTGAACAAGCTTTCAGAATGTTCGGCACTAGGAAATGCTGAGATGTTCTCACAGTCCTTTTGAGTCTTCTAATAAAAAATGTAGTTACTGACACAGCTATTAACTGTTGTGTAATGAAGAATATTCAGTGATAATAACAAACCAAAAGGCACCCTTTCCCCCTATAAAACAGATTTTTAATATCTTTTCATTTAATATAATTTCAAGGACAAAGTAAAATTAACGTTAATATATTTTAGCATTTCATATAATAATTTTCACTGGAAGACATTGTGTGATTTAAAATTTAATTCTAGAAAGTAAATTAATAAATTACTAAATTAATGTTGCACACTGTTCTTAATTACAATAATACAGTGCTAGGATGAAGAAACCACTGTATTCCATAGTTCTTTATTAAGTTTAAATTGATTTAATTCCATTAAAAATATAAAACTGAATTTCTGGCTCAGAGATTTTTAAGATCAGTATATACTGAAGATTTATGAAAGTATTCATGACAACATTCTACTGAGAAAAGTAAAGTTCTGCCATGTATTACTACATTTTTTTTCACTAATGTATTAGTAAAATTGTCATGGATAGAACATTTAAAAGCACTACACTCAGCAGTATGTATGTATGTATGTATGTATGTACTCAGCACAGTAAAGGTCTTTGGATGTTTATTATGTTAAATATTAAGATTGAAAAGTCTATTGGATAGTAATGTTTTTGTCAAGCATTTTCAACCTCTCACATGTACTCATCTTTATAGACCACTTCCAGCAACGAAAGGTCAGGTTCAGATATTTGCTTTATTACACACATAAATGGACACTAAAGGCCAAACTAACCATGTAATCAAAGCAATGAAGAGAGAAAAAGAAAACCCTTGCATTACCATTCATGGATATTGCATTCTTCTTAGTGCTCTAGATACAACTAGATAATAATCTTCCACCAAAAATGTTACATCCATTTCTGATGGAAGATTACTATCTAGTGCTAGTGCTTTGGAAAAGTAATGAAATTCAACTGTTACTTGAGGATGCCAATCTTAGTGTGACACACAGTAATATATGTTTTGAGTGATGGAATTAACCAGATATCCTGTCTTCTTGGTGAATAAGGTCATTTTCAAACCAGAACAACTTGGAAAGGGCTGGTATCTAATGGATTTCACAATGAAGATGGAATTCCATGTCTTTGGCTGTAGACGCAGATTAGATTACTACTGACATATGTGAGAGTCTTAAGGCTCTCCCTTTTTTGAATCAATGAAGATAAGGATTGGCTCCTACCCTCAAATTCAGACAATGTTCCTGGCTGACCGTTTAAGGAATGCAAATTATCATACAGCATCTTTGCTGATGCTCTGGGATGTAAATACTGTGGGTTTTTTGTGACTTACCCAGATTTCTGCCTGGCACTAGTTTTCAGGATACTCATGGCCAGTATCAGCTACCCCAAAGAGAAAAGCCTTATGTGTATTTCAGGGGATGAACAGGTAAGCGGCACAGGCAGGGGGCAGAGGCTCTCCTCAGTGCAGTCACCGGACCCTTGATAAGGCATGACAGTGCACAGGAGGAATTCCTGGTGACTTGCACCTCGACACTAATAAGACCGGGACTGGAAAACCTGTATAAAAAAGATCTGAGAACTGGCTGCCAGAAGAGCTCAGGAAGAAGAACCCAGGAAGAGCTCAGAAGGAAGAGCTCAGGAAGGAGAACTCAAGGAACAACTCCACCAGCTAGAAGACAGACTCCTGACGAATGCTATGGAGCATCCCTGGACCACGCACACCTCTCTCTCACCCCCTGTCTCCGTCTGATGGTAATATAATCCCTGCTTGTCTTGCTCCCCAGCTCTTTTCCTCTCTTAATTTCTCCATTGTTCCCTCCCTCTCTCTCTCTCTCCCCCACTCCCTCTTTCTCTCTGTTTTGTCCAACTTTATCCCTTAATAAATAGTTTTGTGGTGATACCTGATATCGCTTGTGCCTTAATTTCACAGCACAGGTTTTGCTTCTCTGAACAGAAATCATGTTAATCTCTGGCCTCCAGACCTTGACACCATACAACCACTTAACATTTGTACTATCCTGCCAATACAGAAGGCTATAGTATAGTAATTTGCACACCTTGTCTGGAGTGAGGGTAAGATTGGACCTAATTTTGGAAGAAGCTAGTACACCTTCAGAGGTCAGTACTTTGCCACAGCACAAACAAATGGAGAGACAGATGGCTCCTGTGAATGGGTTTTAAAAATACTACTCAATATTATGGTGTGTTATGATTCTCTGCCCTTCTTAGAAAGATCAGACTGTCTCTTAGAACAATAAATGTAAAACTGAGGGCATTTGGAAAAACTATTTTTCCACCTAAGAAAAAATTTAAAATCTATGAATTCTAAGGTATTCTAATAAATAAAACTAGAAAACAGTACACAGCCCTTTAATTCTATAATTTATTAGTTATGGGGGGATATCTTTATTTTAATGTTAAAATCACCAATGGTGTTTTTTAGTAAATCAGTATTTTTCTTGGCTTCTGGAATGTTTTTATGTTGAAGTTCAATTAATGTTCACATAATTAATATATAACCTTATATTACAAACACAAATAAATGAGTCAGGTAATTATTCACTAAGATGCTACAAAAAAAGGACAGACTTCTGAGACATAAATTCTATCACTTAAAGACTGAATGAAACTGTAAAATATATCTTCATTTATTTTATGTACAAATCTTGAAAACAAGTTAGTTACAGACATTTCTATTTAACACAGGAAATATCCCTTTATGATAAATTAATTGTTTTATATCCTTCAACATAAGCTAAGGCCATTGATCTCTTTTGTATTTCATAGAAAATTCTAGTTTGAAGAGACAGAATATTAGACTTTAATAAATGGGTGACTGCAACATAATATACCTTAAATACCTGTGCCATTCACCATCACAATAATAAAAGTCTGTAAAGGTTAAGTTCCTGTTATTGTGCAAAGTGCTTTCAGTAGTTACCACTAAGATTCAAAGTTCCAGCTTTGTTTTAAATTAAGGCAATTATTTCAGCATCAAGTGTAATAACAATGCACTCTGTTAGTTGAAGTATCATGGTTTCATATGCTATATAAAATTTTAAAGTAAGAACCAGGAAATCCACCAGTATTTTGCAAAATGCCTGTGATCTTACTCAAAGTAATTTAGAAGTCATTCCTTCATGTTCATCATTCTTGGTGATATTACTGAAACAACTCACAATGTAATGTAACAGGAGAAAATATATGATATTTAATCACAAGTAATAAAATGGCTTTGAGTGTTTTGCTTTCACCTTTCAGCTGGATGGCTTTGTGTACTTTTTTTAGAAATAATCATGGTTTATATAAGTGAATTGAGCCCAAAGACAGTAATAATTTTGTAAGATTACAATAAAGTTGGAAAGAGTAAGGCCAGACAGAGATTTAGGACAGGAGATCACAGTAAGCTTCCTCTGAATGTATTGAACCATAAGATTGAAGTGAAATGGTCTACTTGTCAAGTGGAAGATGAAGTGCCTTGAGATGTATTCTGGCTGAAACCACCTGCCAAGTGCCTCAAGGTTTGTTACAGTGAATAGGAATTGACAAAATACAAAAAACCACAAAGGCTCTTCCCTGAGCATTAGTATTCCCAAGTGCTACAACACATATTGCACGAGAGTCCTGGTACATGATGGTGATATGACATTTGAAAATCTCCCTGTACTGAACAGAAAACGTCTGGAAACAGCAGCATGTGAACTACAACTTTTATATCCAGCTTCTGTGGAACAACACAAAAGAGGCTGTCCAGCTTTGGTTCCACATGTCCACAGTTACCTTTATTAGTATTCTCACATATGGCAAAAAGAAATCTAAACATTTCCTTTTGAACATTTCTACTATCTTGCAGCTATCTGCAGGTATACAGTATGTGGACACTTCAAATGTCCAGAATGTTCAGAAATCACTTGCTGTAGCTGCCTGTGCTGGTTTGAACTAATTGAAGGATTTGAATTAGAAATTAGACTGTAGGCTGAGACAGGAAAACAGATTATGCTACTGCACTCAAAGCTCTACTGAGAAAGAAAAATAATTGTTTTAAGAGTTGTAACCCAAATATAGATAAGTCAGAATGCTTCAGGCCTCTCTGAGCTGTGGCTGCTTCTTGCATGGCTCCTTTGTTCCCTGCCTTTTGTAGCTGATTCTTAATAATTCCACTAACTTCTTTTCTACTGCTTACCCCCCTGGCCATTCTACCTTCGCTTACCTGCTGCATCAACAGATGGTGAGATAAGATTGGGGAAGGGGGGAAAAGTGGAAGGGGTGGTTAGAAACCCTTCTTAGGGATTTTGATCTCTGGGAGGGGTGTGGTATTTCTGTATTACCTTTTCACTGTATATATCTGTAAATATCTGTTATACATTGTAAATATCTGCTTATATATTGTGCATTGCTGTAAATATAAAGCTTAATTTATCAACTTCCAGCTGTTTCTGAGTCCTAGGCTGGGTTATATCAAAGAGTGGGGGGGCAGGTAACTGCTAAACCATCACACTGCCCCAGCAACTACTTTTTAACAGTAGAAGTCTCCACTGAAAGAAAACAAATGATAGAAGACAGTTTGCTAGAAGCTTAATTTCTGTCTACCAAAATTAACACACAAAAGTCCTTCAGAGTAATACCATGTACTAAATACACTCATGGCAACTGCAGAATAAAATAAAAAAACATTATGAGCTAGAATTAATTTGACCTATCAGTGGATAAAAGACATGGATATCAAAGAAAAAAATAAATCACTTTTTTTCTTAAATTCTGAATTCTTGGATTTGTTTCTCAAAACATAAGACAAGTCACACAACCTGTCAGTTTTAAGTGGGACGGATTCCTTTTTTACCTCTTCCAGTGGAGGCAAAAGACAACTGCTCACAGTAAGGATTGGAGAATCATAAACTTTAAATGGAAAGGCAAATCATGCACTACAATGCTACAGCAGGATAGCGCAAAGCACAGCAAAGTAAATGAAAGACAAATCCATAATCTGGGCTTACACAAAAGCTCATTAAGCCAAATCATCAGACAAAACCAAAAATCCCAGGCTTAAATGCCTCCTCCCTACCATGTCTCTCCAATCCATACCAAAAGAACTGTAATGTAGCACAAAATGCAGCTTGGCAACTCCTGGCCCAGTTAAGACACTCTAGGCCTCATTGGTGGCATCTCTGAGGCCAGCCAGATCTTATGTCCCCAACCAGGGAGACAAGAACCTGCTCATCTTTCCCTGGAGAAGAAAGAAAGGGAAAAGGGAAGAATCTGACTTTTCAACCAGATTTATAGGGAGGCAAGACTCCATAGGGATAGCAAATCAGTGTCCCCCCTTGCAACAGATCTTCTACCCCCTCAAATAAAAGAGAAGGGGAATTGTTATTGGTGATTCTCTTCTGAAAGGAATAGAGGGCCCCATATGTCAGCCAGAACCCTCCCACAGAGTAATCTGCTGCCTCCCTGGGGCCTGGGTCAGGGAAGATACCAGAAGGTGCCCTGTGATTACACTCAAGATGACTGTTCCATAACTTTGCCTGGCACTGAGGTCAGGCTGACAGGTCTGTAATTTCCTGGTTCCTCGGTCTGACCCTTCTTGTGGATGGGCATCACACTGGCCAGCTTTTGGTCTTTAGGGACCTCTCCAATGAGCCATGACTGTTAATAAATGATGGAGAGCAGCTTGGCCAGCTCAACTGCCATGTCTCTCAGCACCCTAGAATGGATCCCATCTGGTCCCATGGATTTGTGAGGATCCAAGTAGCTCAGCAGGTCCCTTACTGCTCCCTCTTGGGTTACAGGAGGACTATACTGGTCCCTGGCTCCATCTGCCAGTTCAGGGGGCCAGTTGTCCTGAAGACAATCTGTCCTCCTATTTAAGTGTTAAGTGCCTCTGCCTTTTCCTCATCTTCTGTTACTGTATTCACCTTTGCATCCAGTAAAGAGTGGAGGCTGTCCTTGCCCCTTCTTTTGCCATTAATATAATTACAGAAACATTTTTTATTCCGCTTTATGGGAATGGCCAGTCTAATTTCAAAATGGGCTTTTGCCTCTCTAATTTTTTTTTTCTACAAGTCCTAGCAATGTCCTTAAACTGTTCCTGGGATATCTCCTCTTTTTGGCAAAGGTGATACACACTCTTTTTTCCCCATAACTCCTTTAGAAGTTCCTTGCCCATACAATCTGGCTCTGTCCCTTGTCGGCTTGTCTTCCAGCACATAGAGACAGTCCATTCCTGAACCTTCAAGAGTTCTCTCAGCTGAAGTTTGCCCTTCGGAGATTTTGTTGATGCCCCTCCTGATTTCACCATATATTGAAAACCAGATTATTTCACGGTCGTTGGATCACAGCTAGCCTGTGACCACCACATTTCCCACCAGCCCTTCTCTATTTGTGAACAGCAGGTTGAGCAGGCCTACACCCCCAGTGGGCACACATCATAGCTGGGTTAAGAAGCTACGTCTTAGTAAATGAAATAATTTCTTCTCAAAAAGCGAAGCTGTCTCCACAGAGAAGTACACTGGACCTCAATAAATACAATTTTTTGGTGCACGTTGGCCTGCAGCGTGGGATGTCAGGACCCATCTGAGCTGGCCTTGGCCCTTGTCTCATTTTAGCTCACCTTAATCTGTATCATGTGGCAAAATGACAATTGTTGAACATGTTGGATCTGCAACTTGTCCAGATACAGCACAAGCTGTGAGGGTCTCACAGAGTGCCCAGTGCCACCAAGAATGGACCTTTATGTCCATGGAAACTGGGGAAAGAGATCACCACCTTCAGGCTTCAGTTGAGATGAAACAAAAAAGAAATGCATTATGACACTGAAATGTATAAAGCCAGATCTGCCCTTGTCAGCTTCAAACTCCTCTCAGTGAACACTTTGAGAGACCTAAAAACTAAAGAAAATAACACACCATTTCTCTGTTTTCAATGACTTTGTAATCTCAACATTAGCACATGTGAAGAAATTAAAGGAGTGAGCATAGTGGAGAAGATATACCAGGTACTACTGAGTTTTCCCAAAAAAACACAACAAACTTCATTATGCTATTTGTGAGGCTTGACTGTATTAATCTCAACTGTAAATGATGAACATTGCTAACTGGACTGATAAATACCTGGCTTATTTTGATTATGCTGGGCTAGCAATTATTTCCTAGTTCTAGATATAGAATACTCTTTTTTGGGGCCACTGATATTTTCAAATAAAAACTTTACTTATTCTTTGTGTTCACTGAAACAAATTAATGTGCACACATATTCAGAGACAAAATCTTATACTGACAGCTGAATAAAAATATAAACTAGTTGAGATGATTGTATTTTTGTAGAGTAATTAATCATAATGTTAATGAAATTCCACATTGTTGCATATTAGTCAGCCACTTCTATCTTTGTTATCTAGGGTAAAAATTACACAGTCACAACAAAATTATATCAACAAAAGTATACTTTTAAAGACAATTTTCTGCATTACTTGCATGAACATAGGTTTTGTGATTTAAAGATTTCTAAAGAATAATAAGTACAAAATATTAGACATCATTAAAATGTAAAAAAAAAAACATTTTTTACCTGTACTGTAGGACTAGTTATACACATGGAAGTTTCTGAATAACTGGTTCTTGGTTTTAAACTACTACAAAATTCTAACAGTCTCATAGGTTTCTGGCACATGGATCAATATATTGCCTCAGTATTCATGACAAATCTGGTAAACATGAAAGACGAATACTTTTGGAGTATTTTTTTCCCAGTTTCTCCTCACTGTAGGCAAAATGTACCACCAAGTGAGTCAAAAATAATGGGAATTAAAAAAAGAAAAAACAAACAAAGAAATACACACAAAAAAAGACAAATATCATGCATATTATGGCTTAAAGCCTGCAGAAACAGATTATTTACTCAACAGCTGATTTCTTTAAAGGAGATTTTCTGTGCCATCTTGCAAGCAAACCTCGTCATAGAGCTGTTCTATAGCTTTGTAAGTTATCACTTCATCTAATGATGTGGAAAATGCTTGAAATAAGGCCAAATCTTTGGAAGACTTAATATCAAATTACGGTTTAAACACATTCTCTAATTATTTTTTTTTTCCAGAAAAGCAAACAAACTCAAACCACACTGTAAATCTAAAGCAGTATGTGTCACCATCTAAGGTTTCAGGGCAAAAACCCCACAGGACAGAATTTGGATTACTTCCTTCTGCCCCCTGAGGGACAAGATATGCAGAGAAAGTAAGGTGTACACAAAAGGCCTTGCATGGAATTGGAAGTTAAGAAAGTAATTTTAACAGCTAATGAAAGGTATTAAAGGAAAAGGATATACAGAGAGATTTAGGCAAGGGATATATAAAGAGACATTAAAAAACTGATCCTGGATGACAATGGATTTCTCTACAACATGCAGATGCAAGTCTCACCATGCCAAAGGTTCCAGCAACAGCTCCCAGCCAGGCAGCAAGGCAAAAGGCAGGAGAGAGCATTCAAAGAAGCTTCCTGACCCCTTAAATAGAGGATAGTCAGGAAAGGTGTCATGGAAGATACATGTCATGGCTTGGCCAGGCGGGACCCCATGGTCCCTTCCCTCTGCTGGGGGAAGGAAGCAGAGCACAGGGAGAAGACAAAAGGCTTGAAGACACCCGTTTTGAGGGTCCAAGAATTGCCCAGACATGTTCCTCCCAAATGAGGGAAAGCAAGCTCCTGACTTCACCTAATATGGTCAGGTTTAGCAAAGTACCATTCTGATTGGTGAATTTGTGTGGCCACAGTGGCCATTAAAATTTGGGCAATACAATAAAAAGGCTTCTGCCACATGCTCTTCTGCTTTTGCTTTTACTTTCGATTTGCCTGCTGTGCCCTGCCACGTGCTCTGTCTGCAACAATCTCCAAGATACTGGCAGAATTCCCTTCGAGCTTTGGGTATTGTCTGATACTATATTGTGAGTAAACATTTCAAAGCCTCTCTAAGAAATTCTGTAACTAGATTATTTTATGCCTTTCTGCCTAAGCAGCAGAAAGGAATGCCTCAAGTCCCCTGGTGGGCAAGAAGTATATTTGAAGCTAAGAACCTCTTTCCAGTTTTAATATTTACATTTGCTACTTATTTCTTAAAGTGTTCTAGTTTTGCCTGTTCCCTGTGTGTATAAGTATCCAAACCATGTGTTTTGAACATTGTAAGTTTTCTGGTGAGGCTTAATGTCAATATACAGTTTTCATAGTTATTAACCATATTTGCCTGGATATCAAAATTAATATAAAATATTAATTTTGCATAATTTGTAACAAAAGGACACCTCACCAGAGTCCTAAGGTCCACCTGCCTGCCTGTTAACCCTTAAATCACAACAGTAGGAAGCACAGGCTTCCCAAAATCTAGACAAACTCATCTCACTTAAAACACCTCAGTTATTCCTGTACAGTGCTACTTATTTTACTGTGGTCATGACAGTACACTTCAGTGTGCTTTTCTTCAGCTAGGGACAAAGAAAAGTGTAGACCATGGCATATTCAAGACATTTCTTGTGTTGAAATATGCTTTTGATCAGTTACTTAAACCGATAGGATATAGCTCTCCCAAAAGAGGAGAAAAAGGAGGTTTTATAATGAGAGTTGAAAAGGTTGATGAAGTGTTTTATAGGTGCTTGGGGAAGGTCTGAGAATTGCTAGACCCTGTTCTTGTCAGGGACTTCAACTTACCCTATATCTGCTGGAAATACAATATAGCAGACAGGAAGCAGTCCCAGAGGTTCTTGGTATGTATGGAAAATATCTTCCTAACACAACTGGTGAATAAGAAAATGAGGGATGGCTCTCTGCTAGACCTGCTCTTTGTAAACCAGGACTACCAGGAGATATAAAGGTTGGTGGTCATCTTGAACAACGTGATCACGAGATGGTGGAGTTACAAGGAGAATCAATAGAACTACATACTTGAACTTCCAGAGGGCAGATTCAGCCTGTTTCAGAGACTGGTTAATGGCCTCTTGTGTTGGTTTGAGTTAATTGAAGAATTTGAGTGAGAAATTCGACTATTGGCTGAGAGAGAGTTAAACCTACAGTGTCACTTCACCGAGTTTCACTGAGACAGAGGAAAAAAAAATTTTGTTTTGAAATGTTCCAAAAACATCCAGATAAGCCAGTCTGCTTGCAGAGGGCCAGTCCGCTCTGGGTCTGTGCTGGCTTTGGCAGCTTTCTTTCCTTTGTCTTTCTGCCTTTGAACTAATTCAGAGTTAAATCACTAAAACGACTAATTTCTTCTCCTATCATTAATCTCCCTATCTTCAGCTTATCTGCAGCATCATCAAGTGGTGAGATAAAGCTGGGGGAAGGAGGGAAAGGTGGTAGCGGGGTTTGGCTGTACTCTCTTGGGGATTTTGGTCTCCGGGAGGGGTGTGGTGTGTATTACCCTTTTTACTGTATATTTCTGTAAATATCTGTTATATCTTGTAAATATTTGCTTGTATATTTGCATTGCTGTAAATATAAAGCTTCATTTATTAATTTCCAGTGTATTTTTCTGAGTTTTAGCCAGGGTTTTAAAAGGTGGGGGGGCAGGTAACTGCAAACCCACTACACCTGTGCTGGGAGGTAGTCCTGAAACACAAGGGAGTCAAGGCAGACTGGACATTCTTCAAGGGGGAAATCATCAAGGCACAAGAACAAGCTGTCCTCATCCAACAGAAAATGAGCCATCAAGGCAGAAGACTAGCTTGGCTAAGTCAAGTCCTTTGTCTATAAATATCAGAGGAGTAAACTAAGAGCAAAGGATGTCCACCTGCTGCTAGATGTAGGAGGGAACTTGACAACCAAAGACAATGGAAAGGATAAATTTCCAAATGGATGCTTTGTCTCAATACTCGTCAGTGACACCAGTTGCTCCTTGAGGGTTCATCTCTTTAAGCTGAAAGATGGCAATGGGGAGCAGAGGGCAGCCCTCACAGTCCAGGAGGAGATGTTCAATGACCTATCATGCTAGTTATAGATGTACAGTTCAGTGAGATCAGATGGCGTCCATCCAAGCATACTTAATGGGCTGGCAGACATGACCACTAAGCCGCTCACCATTTGTCAACAGTCCTGACTGACCAGGGAGGTCCAAGATGACTGAAGGCTAGCTGACACGATGCTCATCTACAAGAAGGGCTGAACCACAGGCCTCTGAATCTGACCTCAATGCCAGAAAATGTTATGAGGCAAGGCACCCTAAGTGCCACCATGTGGCACATGCAAGAGAAGGCAATTAGGCCCAGTCAGCATGCATTTATGAAAAGCAGGTACTGTCTGACTAGTCTGATCCCTGATTATTCCCTAAGGATCAGTACTAGGCCCAGTTATGTTCAATATCTTTATCAATGACCTGGATGAGGTCATTGAGCACGCCCTCAGCAAGTTTGCTGATGATACAAAACTCTGTGTGTGTGGCTAACAGCCTGTCAGTCTGTCCTGCCATCCAATGAGATATGGACAGGCTGGAGTACTGGACAAAGGCTAACCACATGCAATTCAATAAGGACAAATGCATGGTCCTGCTTCTGAGGAGGACTAACAACAAACACCAGTACAGGGCTGCCTTGCTGGAAAGCAGTTCCATGGAGAAAGATGTTGGAGTCCTGGTGGACAGCAAGTACTGCATGAGCCAGCAATGTGCCCTTGTGGCCAAGAAAGCCAATGACATCCTGGGATGCATCAAGAAGTGTGTCCAGCATGTCTAGGGAGGTTCTTCTCCCCCCTCTACTCTGCCCTGGTGAGACCACACCTGGAATACTGTGCCCAGTTTTGGGCTCCCCAGTTCAAGAAAGACAGCAACCTGTTGGAAAGATTCCAGTGAAGAACTACAAGAGAGACTGCGGTTTTGGGGGCTGTTTAGTCTGAAGAAGAGAAGATCCTTTTACAGTGTCACAAGTTGTTCTGAGACCTGGCTCCTTTGATGATGTCCTGAATTGGTGTAAGATCTCGTTCCTTTTTGTGGTGTCATGACCAACAGCACTGTTGCAAGAACTTCTTTCCTGAACATGAGGCCACTTGCATAAACTGGGGTGGGCAAGGTCTATTCAGAAGACCCCTGAACTCACCCTGAAGATGGTGCTAAACCTGCACAACACCACTAGGTAGTGGGTGTGAGTAAGCAAATGAGTATGCTAAGTGTTTCTCAGAAAGGACAGATAGATAAAAGGCTATGGACGCTGACCATCTTTGGTATCCCCCATTGACTTAACCAACACCACAAACTCTATATTCCTAACCCTTTCCCTCATAAACCTATAATTAAAGAGGTTTTTCTCAGCCAGATACTCAGTTTCATTTTGGTTCTATTTGGGAAATCTCTAAAAGAACTCTCCCATCTAGCAGGTTGAAACACCCTCCCTATAGGAAGAATATTGAGGTGCTGGAACATGTTTAGAGAAGGGCAGCAAGACTCATGAAGGGCCTGGAACACATGAACTATGAGTTGCATCTGAGGGAGACTGACTTGTTCAGTCTAGACAAGAGAAAGCTGAGGGAGAACCATATTGCTCTTTATGACTACTTAAAGGAAGGTTGGAGGAAGACAGAACTTTCTTTATGTCTAGTGACAGGACCAGAGGTTTAGACAGGATATTAGAAAATCACTCTTCAATGAAAGGTTTATCAAACATTGAAATGGCCTGCCCAGTGCAGTAGTGGAGTTGCTGTTCCTGCTTAAGCGTGATGAAGTGATATGTGGACCTGGAGCTTAGGGATATGTTTTAGTTTTGACCCCCCAGTGCTGAGTCAAAGGTTGGACTTGATGACCTTTGAGGTTTCTTCCAAACAGATATATTCTGTGATTCTGTTAATCTGTGATTATGTGAACTTCAAGGTATTCTCTTGTTTCCTTTGTATCAGTTTTAAATAGGAACACAGGAAAAATACCTAGACAAATTTATTTGATCATTTTATATAGCTGTAACTGTTATGTAGCTCTTTTCTTAAAAAAAATCTGATTTGTTGATTATTCTCTCAGAAGGCTGCTATTAAATGATATTTCCCTCTGATGGTGAAAAAAATTGTTTCCAGGATGAATGTGTTCATGACTAATGTACCTGCATTTGTACTGCAGCATATACTGTCCTTTAATATTTTGTTTTTTTTAAAAAGGATTAAATGTACATGTAAGATAAGATGAATTATTGTCAGCGTTTTGGACATGGAATTAATATTTCTCTTTTTTTTTTTGCTAAAAGTAGACTTTCATCTGATTAATTATTTTGGGTACTTTTCTCTTGTTATCTTCTCCATCATTCCTAGCTTACAAAACAGCAGTGGCTATTATCCCTGAAATACATGATCTTGCCCTTTCAACTATTAAATTTCATTCCATTTCTGTTACTCTGAACCATACTAGAATCAGCTTCTAGAAAATATTCTGAACTTCTTACATGTCTTAATGAGAAGGATCGTGTAATTAAGATATTATTAAATGAGGTAATAAACATCTCTCTGCTGAATATTCACCTGCAGTTCAGTGATTTTGTATTTTAAGATAACCTTGCATCACTTCCCTGAGAAGTTCCTCAAATGCTTTAGAATTCTTGGATTCTTATCTACCTAGTGCAATGTAGTTAATTAAAAATGATTTAGTGAAATAAAAATTTCAAATTGAACTTGTCTTAGAAGAAAGCAGAATTTTTTTTTTTCTAGGAAAGAGTTAGCAGTTTAAATATTCATCTAGTTTCCCACCATGAAAATATCTCTACTTGAAAAATGGGTTTTGAATACCAAATTTTCAAAAGTAAAATAAAGTAGTTCAGCAGGTGGATGCAGAACACAAAGCTGCACTTTCTCTCAACAGGTTCTGAAGCAGTCATGCATTTTACTTAATTTATGTCAAACTGAGTTCCAAAAAAAAATTATTTGAGAGAAGGGTTTTCTAAAGAGGAAATTCTCCTCCTAATCCTCTGATTTCTATTCTCAATTACATTTTATAACAATAACCATCCATCTAAGGAAGACTGTTTCCCAGTCAAATAAATGGGTAAACCTGTGGTTGGTAGATTATTTCACAAAGCAAAAAATTATACTGGAAGTATGAGAATGGATGGTATCAGATACTCTGAGTATATGTGTAGTATAGTTACTGAAAATTTTGTAAAAGGCAACAGTAATCTACTTTTTGGTTCATTTTGGGGTTTTTTTTTGTTTGGTTTGTTGATTGGTTTTTGGTTTTTTGTTTGTCTTTTGAGGGGGCTTGGGGGGTGTGGTTTTGTTTGTTTGTTTTTAAATTCAGGCCAATAACAAATATTCTTTTGAGAACAGCCTTTATTATTAATAAGTACTTCACATACTTATTAAGAAATTGATAATAAACTAAAAATTATGGCCAGGAGAAACTCCAAGATGAAAATGTGAAATACAGTAAAATCATGAAGAACTTATAGTAAACCCTACAGATACACAGACCTCCAACGTAATGTGGTCAAATACTGACCTCTAATGTAATGTACTCAATTACTGACCTATTAGCCAGTAATAAAAATCAGAGCTATCTATGCTTTATTTTAAAGTTAAGTTACTGAATTTCTGAATAAATACTACACGTGCATTCTTTTCTAGCTGTTCAGGGCATGAAATACCTATTCAAAATTCTAGTATGTGTAAAGATATTATCTAGTTTCTGCAAAACTTTATTTGTGGGATAGGAAAGTTGTTTTGCTTTATTGTATGGCTTACCTTTTAAAAATGTTATTACT
>VWZI01005175.1:55194-66850 GCA_013396835.1 Psilopogon haemacephalus
AAAAAAGTACTATATAAATGTGTCCCTGAGACTTCCTACAAGGCAACCTCATTGAGAATAGATTTCTAGTAGAAATCTTACCAGTTTTAAGGAGCTGAGGAAACAAAGACATCATGAATGGAGACATGCAAAATCTCCTTCTCCAATGGCTCATACTCTTCTTATTTCCACTAGGATAGCAGTCAGAACTCACTTCTCATCATAGCATGAACTTTTGGCCATTAGCATGGGAACAAAAGTGGTGGAAGTTTCTCATGTAACATGGGAAAATTATGAAGAAATTTTCTTCTATCACTTGCTTCCAGGGATAGCTCTCACAACTCACTAAAGATGCAAAGCTGAACAAAGTAATTGTGTCAAGACTAGACTATATTTTGGACAAATCTAATTAAAATAAAGAGGCTTCTGTAATACCTGCAGACCTTATTTTTCACTTGTGAAGCTGAAGGCTGGATAAGCTATTGTCAATCTTACTTCAGAACCTGAGTGAACACCTGGTTGGTATATTCATTTATTTAATAAAATGTAGACATCTACAAAGAAATTATTTAAGCTGACACTCTTAAATGAAGCCTAGAAAAGATGCCTATATCTGGAAATTCCTATGCTGATTGAACAAAAGTATTTGCAAATAGTTTGGGCTGAGCAATAGGATAATGTATGAAAATGCTTACCAAATTAAAGGTGTAGCATAAACCTCACAAGAGTTCTATTAGGTATTTTACATAGCTTTAAAATACTTGTTATTTGGGTATAAACAAATTGTTTCGGCTTATGTTTTCTAATACGTACAGACCTTATACCAAATTTCTTTATCTTCCTAATTTAGAAAGCACAGAAAAGAAACTGTATATATTCTAAGTTTTACATAAATTTAACCTATGTAGGAATAATTATTTATCTAAACCCACAAACAAATCAAACAAAAATATATTGTATTATGCTGCTGTAATCAGTTTTCAAAATTACAAAAAAAATATATGGCCACAGTAATAAATAAGAGAAAATGTAAAGAGAATACATCAAGACCTTTGTCTACCAAAATATCACAATACACAAGGAAAGAAGTTTCAATCAGGGACTAATGGCACATATTTCAAATTGATTTTTTAAATGATAGAAGCATAATTTGTGTTATTTTGAAGACAAGCTGAGATACCCTTGATATAAACCTAACACTATTTTTGGACAGAAAACAAAGTACTTTTTGATTCTATCATCTTGCTTCTTACTGTGATTTTAGTTTTCTCATTATTTATTAGACCTTATAACTGTCCATTCACACAGTAAAAAGCATCATAAAAAAATAAAAATTGAGTCCTCCAGTTCACTTAAAATATATAAAACTTCATTCAATATGGCTGACTAATATTACCAGTGCTTACTGAAAATGATACACCTATTGCAAAAGTTTGTGCATGGCTATGAAATACTTATATTTTTTAATATAAATTATATATGCCCATCAAATATTTTTACATACGTGTTATGTGCCTTTTAGTATTGTATTACCTTGAGTGCTGGAAAGACTAAATTTTATGAGGAAGTTCAGGGAAAGTAAAAAGTCAGCAGCACCCCAAGGAGGCTTGGTCAGGAACACTGATCAGAGAAAGATTTCATGTCAATTTGAACTAGGTGTGAGCCTTATTTTCCTTGTGCTATGATGTAACAAAGAAGATAAAATATGAAAAGATTCTAGTCCAGGAAGTATTGTGCCAACAACAGAATGCAGCTGGGCTTGCTGCAGTCCAGACTAGTTCAAGCTGCCTTAGCAAGGATCCTGGGGACATAGAATCAAGGAATGTTAGGAATTGTAAAGAACTTCCAGTGATCAGTAAGTCCACCCCAAAACCCCCCACCAAGAAGGATCACCTAGGGCATGCTGCACAGAAATGCACCCAAGCCAGTTTTGAAAAGTCTCCAGAAAAGGAGACTCCACAACCTCTCTGGGCAGCCTGCATCAGTGCTCCATCATCCTTGCCATAAAGAAGTGTCTCCGCATGTTGAGTTGGAACCTCTTGTGTTTTAGCTTGTACCATTGCTCCTCAGCAGGTTGTCTCTCTTGATCCCAAAACTGAACACAGTATTCTAGCTGTGGTCTAATCAGGGTGGAGTAGAGGGGAAGGAGAGCCACTCTAGATCTGCTGAACACACATTTCTTAATGCACCACAGGATGCCATTGGCTTTTCTAGCCACAAGGACACATTGCTGTCCCATGGATAACTTATTGTTTGATAGGACTCCAAGGTCTTTCTCCACAGAGCCGCTTTTCACCTAGTCTCTACTGGTATCTGGTATTATTCCTTTCCAGAGGCAGGACGCTGCACTTCTGCTCATTGAACTTCATGAGGTTCACCTTGCCCCAGCTCTCCAGCTTGTCTAGATTTCATTGGATGGTTGCACAGCCTTCCCATGTGTCACCCACCCTGTCCAATTTCATATAGTCAGTGAGCTTGCTGAGGGTATACTGAATCCCCTCATCCAAGTAGTTGATGAAGATATGAATAAAACTGGACCTGGTACTGATCCCTGAGGAATACCAGTGGCCACAGACTTCTAGTTGGACTCAGCATCACTGACCACAACTTTCTGAACTGTTTTGCTGAGCCATTTACCAATCCCATTCATGGTCCAAACACTTAATCTACTTTCGTTGAGTTTAACTATGAGGATGTTATGTGAGATGGCATCAACGCCTTGCTGACATCAAGATAGATGGTATCCACTGCTCTGCCTTCATCTATTTGGTCATGCCTTCATAGAAGGCTATCAGATCAGTCAAGCAAGATTCCCTCTTAATGAATCAACGTTGTCTACTCTTGCTACCCTCTTTTCTTTCACAAGGCTAGAGATGGCCTCCACAATGTGCTGTTCCATCCCCTTTCCAGGGCTGAACATGAAGATGACTGGTCTGTAGCAGCTGCCTGTATGACCATTGCTGAAAGTTAAGCTCCATTACCAGGAGTGTTGTATCTGGACAAGTCCTGAGAAATGTTGTAAATAAACTAGGAAGGCTGCTTATATAGCAACCTAAACTGTATTATTAACAAGATTTTTTGTGGTAGTTTGAATAGCCACATTTGAACAATAAAATCTGATCAGGACTTTATGTGAAACTTGTGTTAACATTCTGTAACTGGACTAATAATAACTTAGTTAAAATTTGTTGTCAGTTAGTTCAACTTAAAATAAGTTCCTGTCTATAATATGTGGTGAATTCCATTCCACTGATGACAGGATTTTGAGTGTAACAAGATGTAAGCCTAAGGAGCAAGTGGAATTGGAAAGTATTGCCAACTGTTGCTACCAAAAAGGGCCTTGATGAATCCTAACTCAGCATTAATGCCCCGGGTACACTTTCTTGCTCCAGGTGTCTGGCTTCCTGGTCTTAGGGCCAGTTTAAATACTAGCACAGATGTCTGATCTTGAAAAGGGCTATATCAAAAAAATCCCTGCTATGAAGCTCAACTGCTCTCCTGAATTTTTGCTTGGAAATTGCTTTCAAGGAAAGGCTCTAATCCTTGCTACCAGCTAGAGAGAGGTCTGCTGTTGCAACTGTGTCCTGGCCTTGTTACTGCTCATCCAGAACCTGATGCTTATCAACAGGCTTGACCTACAGACTGGAGCTTAGACCTGACTTGTCACTGTGCAGATGCTCATTGTTACAAGGCCCTGAGAACTTTAATCAACCAATTCAGCTGGCTTAGATCACATACATAGGGCTTGCCCTCACTGCCACACATGTGTTTGTGGCGTTCAGTCGAGCTTGCTTTGCAGTGCTATGCTTGCCCTTGCTGCTTCCTGCCACTCAGGTGAAGAAGCAAAACCAGCCAGAACGTTGGTTGCCTCTCCAGAAGAAAGAAAATAAAATACACATGGCCTGTAAAGTTTTCTGAAAAGAACAGGATTTAGTTAAAAGCAAACGCATAAATAGAGACTTTTCTTTCCTTCTTTCTTTACACTACCTTTGTTTTCTAAGTAACATTTCAACAAATTAATAATCAATATATTTTCAGGAACTTCAATTAAGCCTCTAGCCTCAAAAGAAAGTATATACAGGTGCCAAAGCCTACTGATTTTTAAGACCTGTATGACCTCTGCCATTCTTGAGGTTGATTATAACAGCTATAAAATTCTAAAAGGCATCAGTTTTGGCCCCAAAAGTGAAATGGCTGTATTGAGATTAAATAACTCAAAGTCCAATGTGTACTGTTTATGGAGAGTGATATTAGAATTGTTTTCACAATATGCTGTGAGGCCTTCCATGGCTTCTGGAAGTGCTGATTTACATAGTGCAAGTGATGAAACATTTCTGAATGCATACTGCTGTCCTGGTAGGGCATAAATCCTGACAGATTAGTTCAAACCCCTGCTCTCCAAGCTCCCATTGCAGGTCCAGAAGTTAATGGGTGTGAGCAAAACAATGAAGGGGTTGGCCCCAGCAAAGATCCAAGGGTTAGGTGCTTAGCATCTAACCAAGTCAGGTGTCTTGTGGTGTCCTGACCCTCAAGTGCTGGGGTGGACACCTAGGCACAGGACTTTGAATTCATTGGCCAAAGCAATGGATTCTACTGCTTATTGGCCAGTTTCACTTTCAAAATAGTGTATTTGAGGGGAGTAATTTAGAGCTGTTGTCTCCTTTTCCTTCTGCCTCCCTGGGACTGGAGGTCTATTTGCAGCTCTTTCACAGCGGCCACGTGTTTGCAGTCAGTTGTGCAGCTTGCATAAGCAGCGTAGCAGCAAGGCAACTCTTTCCTTTCCTCCTCTACTGGAAAAACTTTGTATCTTTGCACCAGCGCTTTGTGAGTAAGATCCCACAGGCTTGGTTAGAATTTCCCTGTTACCAGGTCCCTATTTTCCAAGCTCTGGCTGTTTAAAATGTTTAATTATGTGTTTATAAATACCTTTTGTGAAATTGCTTCTTGTTGACCGAACATCCAAAGAATCTCAGTGAATTTTCCCAAATTTTTGAATATTATTTTTAAAAATACTATTAATAAAAATATTATTAATATTTTGTAACTGGTTATTAATAACCAAACCAACAGCAATATAGTAATTAAATGAATAAATAAGGATCTGATTATTTCTGTGCAGCACAAATCATTAAACCTCACCATTCACACTCTCGTGAACCTCCTGACAAAACCTTACAATAAATGTTAATAGAAACAGAAGAAATTTTGGAATATTTTCTGCTAAACTTCATTAAACTTTCATGGGTATATATTCTGAATTCTGTTAAATACTGAACGAACTGCAATAAGGCTATTTAAAGATTAGATAATATATAATTATGAACATATAGCTTTAATCCAAATTGCAAGTGGAACATTTCCAGAGAAGTTTAATAATTTTGTTACGTATGGATCTGCCTCGTACTCATGTGAGTGAATAGGTTAGTGCACAGAGCTGAGGCTTCTAACTTCTCAGAAGATTTTTTACCTTCCTGGGAATAGGGACTATGCATCAGTAATTTGTAATACATTAAAAAAAAACAAAACAAAACAAAAAACCAAAACAAGCAAAAAAACCCCCCCAACCACAACAAATAAGCAGAAAAACAAAGACATAAAACCCAATACATGCTAGCAAAGAAGTATACAGCTTGTAGCTGATACTTTGCAATTGCTTTCTCAGTATCTAGAATGCTATATCACAGAATCACAATCACAGAATCACAGAAGGTTAGGGGCTGGAAGGGACCTTGAATGATTATTTAATCCCATTTAATCCACCCCCCCTGTCAGAGTATGATCTCTTATACCAGATTGCACAGGAGCACTTCCAGCTGGGTTTTCAATACCTCCTGAGAGGGAGACTCCACAACCTCATTGCACAGCCTGTTTCAGTGTTCTGTCACCTTCATATTGAGAAAAGAAATATTTCTCATATTTACATAGAACATCTTGTGCCTCAACTTCCACCCATTGCCCCTTCCCAGGTCATCCAACACCACCAAGAAGAGTCTGGCTCCCTCCTCTTTGCACTTGCCCTTTACTTATTTATAAACATTAATGATGTTACCCCTCATGTCTCCTCTTCTCCAAGCTAAAGAGCCCCAGTTCCCTCAGTCTCTCCTTGTAAGGAAGATTTTTCACTCCCTTCATCATTTTCATAGCTCTGTGCCAGAGTCTTTCAAGCAGTTCCTTGTCTTTCTTGAATTGAGGAGCCCAGAACTGCACACAATATTCTAAATACAGTCTCACTAGGGCACAGTAGAAGGTAGAGGAGGGAGGAGAACCTCTCTTGACCTACTAACCACACCCTTTCTAATACAGCCCAGAATGGCATTGGCCTTCTTAGCCACAAGACCACATTGCTGGCTCATGATCATCCTCCCATCCACCAGGACCCCCAGGACCCTCTCCCCTTCATTGCTTTCTAACAGGTCGGTCCGCAACCTGTAATGATCCATGGAGCTGTTCTTTCCCAGGTGTGGAACTCTACACATACATTTTAAATTCTCAATTCTCCAGCCTGTCTAATTTCCACTAATTGACAGCACAACCCTCAAGTGTGTTAGCCACTCAACCCAGTTCATCAGCAAATGTGCTGACAGTGCACTGTTTCCTATGTATGATGTGTTATCAATGGATAAAGTTTGCAAAAAAACTTTGACATTTATATGCAATCCTTACTTTTAAATTTTGTTTTAGAACTCTGGCAATATTTTGCAGAAGAAATCCTACAGTTGGCAGAAATAAGATGATGGCATGTAGATTTTTTTTTAATCTTCTTCTGAACGTTTATCCTAGAAGGCTGTGTCATATTTTCCTAATTAAAAAAAATTATATATATATGTTTATTGTTGTTGTTGTTCTTCTTCTGATCATTCTAAGATGGTTGCTGTGGTTAAGACTAAGTTTAACCATAGTTAAACATTGGCAAACATTCATGATTACCAATTTCTTCTTATTTCAGTTTATACCTCTATTATCAGTCTTTGTTGGTCATATTAGATCAGTAAAATATATTTATAAGGATGGATTTGTTCAGCATGAAAACATTTGTTTTTAGTTTGTTTTGGTTTTTTTTATACTATCAAACAAATGTAATATAACTCAAACCCAGTATAGTTTGAAGTTCTGTCAGTAACATAAATATGGCAACTAGTTTCTCAAATTAACTATTTAAATGTGTATTACTCTCCTTCAGGTATAACTCTTGGGAACATTTAATACTAACTTAATGCCTCTTTACTTAGCAGGAGAAGGCTTCTATGGAAGCCGTGTAAAGGTCATATTTAAGCACTTTCGCAACATCCATCCTATAGCTTATTAGAAAATATCTTGCTAAAGAATACATCATCCCCAAAGCTCTGTAACAGAGAAATGGTTAAAAGGCTTTTCAGCCTTAGCGAACCTTTCTAATGATATTGTATGAACTTTTCAGTACCACCAAATAATGAAGTTAATTGCTTTCTGTATCAAACCATTGTATTCCACCTAAGGTATAGAATGCTCTTTTTTGTTTTAAGAAGACCCATGCCCTTGGTTGAAAGGACAGTTTCTTATACAGTAGACCCCATTGCTTAGAAAGCTGTTCCAAGGTACAATTTCCCAACAGATATGTTGATAGGTAAACAGTGTTGACATGGTTTTTTTCTCTGTCAGCTAGATTATGGGAGCTGTTTTTCAAATACACTCCATATAAGCTCTCTTTACTAGAGGTAATGCTATAAAACCACTTACAGAAAATCATGTCAGTATTTTACTGTTTATAACACACTTCATAAGATGTAAACAAAATATTTCGCCATTGTTATGTCATTTCATAGAATCATAGAATCATGGAATCATAAAATCAGTCAGGGTTGGAAGGGACCACAAGGATCATCTAGTTCCAAACCCCCTGCCATGGGCAGGGACACCCTACCCTAGATTAGGCTGGACAGAGCCTCATCCAGCCTGGTCTTAAACACCTCCAAGGATGTGCCGCAAGTCACCCCCTAGGCGACCCATTCCAGGGCCTCACCACTCTCATGGTGAAGAACTTCCTCNTGTCACTCTCTGATAGCCTAAAAAATCCCTCCCCAGCTTTTCTGTAGGCCCCCTTCAGATACTGGAAGGCTACAATACGGTCACCTCAGAGCCTCCACTTCTCCAAACTGAACAGCCCCAACTCTTTCAGTCTGTCCTCATAGGAGAGTTGCTCCAGCCCTCTAATCATCCTTGTGGCCCTTCTCTGGACATACTCCAGCATGTCCAAATCCCTCTTGTAATAGGGGCTCCAGAACTGGATGCTGGTGGGGTCTCACTAGGGTGCAGTACAGGGGGAGAATCACCTCCCTTGACCTGCTGGCCACACTTCTCCTGATGCAGCCCATAATCTGTTTGGCTTTCTGGGCTGCAAGTGCACACTGCTGGCTCCTGTTGAGCTTCTTGTCCATTGTCCTGGTAGGGCAGAAATCCTGACCAAATTAGTTCAAACTCCTGCTTTTTCCCTCCTCCTGTAGCAAGGTCCAGGAGTTGCAGGTGAGCAGGCAATATGGGTTTGAACAAAGAAAGCCACGTGGCACATGACCAGGTCAGGTGTCTTGTGCTGTCTCTCAAGTGCTAGGGTGGACACCTAGGCACAGGACTTTGAATTCATTGGCCAAAACAATAGGTGCTAATGCCTATTGGCCAGTTTCACCCTTCAAAATAGTATGTTTAAGGAAGGGTGATTTAGGACAATTCTCTCTTTCCCTGCTGCCTCTTGCCAGGACTGGACATCTATTTGAATCTCTTTCACAGCGGCCACATGTTTGCAGCCTGCATTGCAGCCTACAGCAGGTGCAAGACAAACTCTTTTCTCCTTCTCTCCTGGGGACACTCTGTACCTATCAAGTCTGTGAGTATAGGCAAGGTTAGGATTTCCCCTGTTATCAGGTTCCCTATTTTTCCAAGTTCTGATGGTTTAAACTGTTTAAACTCTTTGATTCAGTGTTTATAAATAGCCTTTGAGTAATAGCCTCTTATTGACCGAATGCCCAAAGAACTTCAGGGAATTTTCCCTGAATTTGTGATTAATAATAATAATACAAAATATTCTTAATAAAATATTATTAATAATTCATAACCAGTTATTAATAAACTCAACGTCCACCAACACCCACACGTCCCTCTCTGCAGGGCTACTCTCCAGCCAGTCACTGCCCAGACTGGATTTGTGCTTGGGTTTGCGTCAACTCAGATGCAGGACCTTGCACTTGGCCTTGTTGAACCTTATGAGGTTGGCTTCTGCCAACCTTTCCAGCCTGTCCAGGTCCCTCTGGATGCCATCACTGCCCTCCAGCATGTCTGCTGTACCACACAGCTTGGTATCATCAGCAAACTTGCTGAGGGTGCACTCAATGCCTCTGTCCATGTAGAATAAGACTGGTCCCAGGACTGATCCCTGAGGGACTCCGCTTTTCACCGGTCTCCACTTGGACATGGAGCCATTGACAGCCACTCTTTGAGCAAGGCCATCAAGCCAGTTCTTTATCCATCTGGTGGTCCACCCATCAAACCCATGTTTCACCAGCTTAGAGATCAGAATGCGGTGTGGAAAAATGTCAAAGGCTTTGCTCAGGTCCAGGTAAATGACATCAGTTGCTCAACCCTTGTCTATTAATGTTGTGACCTGTTCATAGAAGGCTACAAGTTTTGTCAGGCAGGATCTCCCCATTTCAAAAATCTTGGTGGGTTTCAGTGTTGTATGATTTGACTCCTGTTCTGAAGGGGCACAAGCCCAAAAATGTGCCTTGGCTTGCCTGGGCATGCTCTGGGATCAACGAACTAGTGTCCAAGCAAGTACATGTTGCACATGAGGTACGTGCAGGCTGACCCTTGTAACACACCTACGAACTGTGTTTGGATACATCTAGATGGATAATCATGTTGGGATAAATCTGATTCAATAGGCTAAAGTATCAGATTTGTATCTCACAGGCCAGTCATTTACCTGAAGTGCTGCCTAATTAGGGAGGCCCCAATGGACTGGAGGGTAGCAAATGTAACATTTATCTACAAGAAAGAAGAAAGGAGGACCTGGGAAACTACAGACCTGTCAGTCTGACCTTGGTAACCAGGGAAGGTCATGGAGCAGGTCCATGGATCTTAAGGACCATTAGACACCATATAGAGAACAACCAGAGGATCAGGCCCAGTCAACATGAGTTTCTGAATTTTCATGGACAAACTGGCTGTTTAGGGCTTGGATAAGCACATCTCTGCTGGATAAAACACTGGCTAGGCAAAAGGGCCCAAAGAATGGTAGCCCAGGGTTCAGTTTTGGGACCACTTCTGTTTAACATTGTTATTAATGACCTTGACGAAGAGTGTGTTATCACTAAGTCTGCAGATGACACCAAGTTAGGTGTCAGTGTTGATCGTCAAGAGGGTAGGGAGGCTATACAGAAGGACTTGGGTAGAATGGATGGATGGGGCAATGTTAATGGCATGAGATTCAACAAGGACAAATGCATTCTTACCTGCCTTCCTCTTACTTGGGATGCATTGCTCCTGGGCCTGAAGGAGGTGATCCTTGAGCAATGACCAGCTTTCCTGGGCCCCCTTCCTTCCCATGGCACCCTGCTGAGGATATTCCTGAAGAGATTGATTTCTGCTCTTGTGAAGTCCAAAGCGGTGAGTTTACTGTGTACCCTCCTTGATGCTTTGAGGATCTTAAACTCTACCATTTCATGGTCACTGCATCCTAGGCTACAATTCAGCTTCACTTCACTCACGAGCCCCTCCTTGCTGGTGAGGACTAGGTCCAGCACAGCACCTTTACTTGTGGGTTCCTCTACCACTTGAATGAGGAAGTTATCATCAATACATTCCAGGAACCTCTTAGATTGGTGGTGCTGTGCTGTGTTGTCCTTCCAACAGATGTCAAGGTGGTTAAAGTCCCCCATGAGTACCAGGGCCTGTGTTTCATGAAGCTTCTCCTATTTGTTTGCAAAGGGCCTCAACTGCTTCGCCTTCCTGATCAGAAGGTCTGTAGCAGACTCCTACTATGATGTCCCCTTCCTGTGACTTCCCTTTAACCTTTACCCATATGTTCTCTGGCCATCCCCAGGTTGACCTCCATGGATTCCAGTTTATCATTGATGTAGAGGGCAACATTCCCTCCCCTTTTCCCCTGCCTGTCTCTTCTGAAGAGTCTATACCCATCTATCCCTATGCTCCATTCATGAGATACATCCCACCATGGATGTTGCTGCTGGTCTTTTCTCACAGGTAAATAGTGATATAACACGAGGGAATGGCCTCAACCTGTGACTGGGCAAGTTTAGACTGTTCATTAGGAAACATTTTTAACACAGAAAAAGTGGTCAGGCATTGGAATGGGCTGCCCAGAGAGGTGACTGAGTCACCAATCATGGACGTGTTTATAAGTCATTTGGATGTGGTTCTTAGGGATATGGCTGAGGGTGAACCTAGATTAGGGTCATCAGATGGACTTGGTGATCCTGAGGGTCTTTTCCAACCTGAATGTTTATGTGATTCTGTGATTCCATGATTGTCTTTGGGTCTGTATATTGGTGATGATGTTGAACAACTTGCCTTGTTTTAGCTGGAGAAGCAACAATAGCCACTGTTGAGTCTGCAGCTGAAAGAACCTCTCCTAGCAGGCAAGATACAAAGCTGCCAGCTGAGGGCTGCAGGGAGAATAGCTGCTGCA
>VWZI01005178.1:0-15082 GCA_013396835.1 Psilopogon haemacephalus
AATATACAGTAAAAAAGAAATACAGACACCACACCCCTCCTGAAGTCCAAAATCCCCAAGAGAGGGAAACCAAACGCCCCCCCTACCACCTTCCCCCTTTCCCCCAGCTTTATCTCACCACTTGATGATGCTGCAGATAAGCTGAAGATCAGTCAGAAAGATTAGTGGCAGGAAGGAATGAATGGTTTTAGTGATTTTACTCTGAATTAGTTCAAAGGCAGAGAGACAAAGGAAAGAAGCTGCTGAAGCCTGCACGGACCCAGAGCCGACTGACTGCGCAAGCAGACTGGCTTATCTGGATGTTTTGGGAACATTCTCAAAACAACCTTCTTTCTACTCTCTCAGTGAAACTGGGTGAAGTGACACAGTATGTTTAATTTCTCACTCAAATTCTCCAATTAGCTCAAACCAACACAGCCAGGAACAGGTCAGAAAACCATCTACACCCCCGTCTCCTTCACCCAGAAGCCTGTGGAGCCTGGAGTGAGTCAACTCTCAGCCACAATCGCAGTCACAGCAACAGCTGCAGCAACAGCAGCAGCCAGCGGCCAGACCAGCCAGAAACCCTGCAAGTGTTGTGGGTACTTTCAATTTATTGATAACCCCCACAAGATGGGATAAGTAATACTTGTAAACCCTAAGCTTTGCAGATTGCCTAGATTCTGCCCTAAGCAGAAAGGGGGCCTGAGTTCCATGCAATGGCCAAATGGCACTATTGACCACAAGAGATCTTCCAGTGTTAATTAGTTTGTTTGTTTATGCATATTAATCTAGATCTAGATATTGTTTATGTAATTGTTCCATAACTGCTACAATCAAATCTGTTTAATATTAAAAATAAGAGGTCGGGGGAGGAAAAGTTTGGATTTCAAAAATTAATAATCAATATTAATTTCATAAAAATAATATTGCATTAATTAATCATAACTCCCTCCATAACATTATGACAGAGAACACTAAAATGAAAAGAAAACCCTCACTTTTCTGTCGACGGATTGTAAGAGTCCAACTCTATTTGATCAGGTTCTTTTCAGATATTCCACATGATGAGAGTTTAATGCTTAATGCCAAGTTCTCTTATTTATATATATTTGTTATGGCACAAGAGTTTGACTTAGAGAGATACATCAATATACTGACATCACAATGTTAGTACACTTAGAAGACTGTAGAAATTACTATATGCACTTAGATCACAATACATAGATGATTCCTGTTAATGATCTCTACAATCACGGGTTATGACACTGTGTCCCCCCAGCCACTAGGAAGAAACACATGGATTGAAGTCAACTTCAATCCCTATTGTAGACATATGGTTTAAGGGTGAACTTTGTAGAGTAGGAATAACGGTTGGACTTGATGATCCTGGAGGTCTTTTCTAACTGAAATGTTTCTGTGATTCCATGATTCTATAGCTCTCCTCAAAGTTCATTATATTGCTTGGTTGGTTTTTGCACTGGGCTGAGCGAAATATGCACTTCCTCCATGCTGTTCTGGCTAGTTCAAGTAGAAATTCATGTCTTGATGTAGCCATTTATCTGAAACAAAGACCCATCTTTAGTTGCAATTGTGTTGGGCTAAGTCCTACAAAAGCTCTGATCCCTCCTTATGTTCTTACTCGGGCTCAGCTTCATGGGCATATCTCATACGCCTACCTTCTCTGAGCCTTCCTCCATTGTGTATGCATATTGCTCAATCACAGGGACTGACCCCTAATTTGTCAGAGAAGCAAGTATAATCGGCCTCAGTTATCAATGATAACCTGCTAATATAAGCCTCTCCACAATACACATCTCTACCAAAAAGTCTGGAAATTAAACAATAAAGGGGAGAAATTAAACCTTAAAAGGACAGGACAAGGGATAGTTATATTAAATTCAATGAGGATCAGTTTAGACTACATATAAAGAAGAACTTTTTTACAATTAAGATAATGAAACAATGTAATAGATATTCCCAAGAAGCAGTAGATGTTTTCATCTCTGAAAATATTCATAGAATCATAGAATCATAGAATGGTTTAGGTTGGAAGGGACCTCAAAGGTCATTGAGTTCCAATCCCCACCATAGGCAGGGACACCTCCCACCAGTAGAGGTCATTCAAGGCCTCATCCAACCTGGCCTTGAACACCTCCAGGGAGAGAGCATCCACAACCTCCCTGGGCAACCTGCTCTAGTGTCTCACCATCCTCCCTGTAAAGAACTTCTTCCTAATATCTAGTTTAAATCTCCCCTCTTCTAGTTTAAACCCATTACCCCTTGTCCTGTCACTACAAGACCTTGTGAACCGTCCCTCCCCAGCCTTCCTGTAGGCTCCTTTCAGATACTGTAAGGCTACTATAAGGTCTCCTTGAAGCCTTCACTTTTCCAGGCTGAAGAACCCGAACTCTTGTAGCCTGTTCTCATAAGATTCATCATATTGGATGTGACTCTGAGAAACCCTATCTAGTTAAACATAGCCCTGCTCACTATAAGTATTGGATTAGGTGACCTTTGAAGGTCTTTTCCACTTCTATGAAGAGCAACAGATGACTCACACTTCTGAGTAAACTCTAAATATTCTTTTTATTTTTTACTTTCTTTACCTGCGCTTTATTATTGAGAATGCTCTCTGAGATTTTCCTGGGTTACAGCAGATAGTGGCTTTGTTTTACTATATTTAGTTAAAAAACCTACACAATTATATCAGAAAATATTCTGCAATATCATTTATGTTTCTGCATTATGCTTATAGATTCTCCAGAAGAGTTTTTGTTTTTTAATTTTTTTCTAAGATAAGCAAAACCTCCTCATATGTTCTTACGAAGTCAAAGATTTGCTGTGTACTTCAGAATTGGATAAAATTACTTATCAATGTAAAACATCTTAACCACAAAATCGCAAAACACAGACATCCTCTGCAGATGAGGATTTTAGGACCAAATTTTCATCGGTGTGACATGAATATAAATTAGAAAAACTCCAAAGATCCTGTGTGGAGATGTTTACTAGAATACCTGTGATCAGAACTTGCTCTTAAGACTACAATACTAATTCTAAGGGAATATATCCCCTGCCATCAAAACACACCATATAAAATACATAGCCTTATCTGCATACAGAGAAAAACAAAACAAAACAAAAAACCCCCAACACTTTCTCTTTGAAATGCTGTCCTCAAAAACATTTAGAAATATACTGCATAGATATTTTTTTCCTGCTTCTGCTGGTATAGCATGGCTTTATTTCAGAGCCATACTGGTTGCTATTCTTTCTTTGGTTGGCTAATATTGCTGGAAGACATCAAAAGTATTAGTATAGAACCAAATATAAATATCAGTGCTTTTTCACAGAGACAAATAATCGAAGTTCTTTGTGATTCAATCTAGGAATACATAAATATGTAAAAAAAATATATACCACTGAAACATCATAGCCACCTTGTCTGGTTGGCAGAATACTTCACACTTATCTGTGAAGGAACTTTACGAAACCACTGGCACCCAATAAAACTTCAACTATTCAGTTAGAGAATTAATAGACTGCCAATTTTTTCCCAGAGGTTTTATCTCCAGGTTAAATGTTTTCACCTTATAAACTCGTAATAAGGAAATTGTATTCCTTAATACTTTGAGTTGATAGGAATTCTGTGCTCATTATTGCATGAGAATATAAGAGTTAGTTAAACAGAAGATCCCTTATGAGAAACTTTTTTTAACCAACCCCATTCTCTAGGCATAAGAAGTCTTAGAACACTAAACTTTCCCTTGACATCTGTATTTTTTGATGCTAGTAACTAATTTTAAATCTTTTTCACACCATTGCCTTAACCCCTTCCAACAATATCAGTTCTGTTCTTCTTATAACATGTCAATAGTAAGTCATGACAAATAATGCTGAAACTACTAAACTGTGCAGAATATCAGTAACTAGAAAAATCACATCCAATTAAGGTAACTGTAGCTCTCAGGCTCCAGCAACAATGCAGAGTGGTATCTAAAAATAATCATTATCCTAGCTTAATGCCTGTACTTCTGCCTGAATAGATTACTTTTTATAAATAGCCGATGTGTGAGTGAGAAACAGGAATACTTAAATAATTTATATCTACTGGAATTTATGAAATGAATGCTTGTGTAATGGGACTGAAAGTCATCTCGTATCAAATTTATGCAATTTAATACCGAGGGACATTGTATTTTGCTATGGAGTGATTGTTTTGATTAGCTGAATGGCCATGTTATGTGAGTTCTTGGAAAAAAAAACAATCAAAATGTTGCTGTTTTGGGATGCTGATTATTAGTAGGAAATGTGAGGAAAGCCCACTAGTTTGTCAAAGAAAAAACTTTTCAGTTGAAAAATTACATATTTTTAAAATTATTTGGTTTAACTACACTAATGTGGACAAAAAAAAAAAAAAAAAGGGTTCTGGAGGAACAATCTGATGCTGAGGTCAGGAAAATCAGGACACCAGGACTGGTGGTGTTTTGCTTGCATTCTTGTTTTGCTGTACATTGTTATACATAGAAGACACAAGTAGACAACAGGAAAGAAAGAATCTTGTTTGATGACAGTAGATGCCAGACATTTGAAAAGTTTTGACGGGAGGGGATAGAAGATTTTCTTTAGAGGCAAAAAATATATGAGAAAAACTTGCCTAAATTGGGATAGTCATGGAGACACACAAAACAAATAGCAGCTACTCAAAACACAGATTTATTGCAACCGATATTACTTGACATTCCAACAGACCAAAGCAAATTACAGCTTCAGATGTCAGGGTGGGAATATACTACTGCACAATTCATTCCTAAGTTTTAGGGATATTTTTTTTACAAAGAAGAACCAGGATGTGTCTGCTCTCACTTACAAGGATACCCAGAATTGGGGTCACTCACCCAAAAAGAGGACGGAGGCTCACTCAAGGATGTATACAGAAACAATATTAGTTCACCAAACCCTGAGGTGGGGGTCACTCAGTCCCAGGAATTTTCCTTGGATGGTGTCCTGATCTAAGGAGAGGGTCACTAACTACAAACCTTGGAAGGAGAGAACCAAAATCAGCTCTCCAGTAGGGCTCCATTATTTACCTTAGCTGAGTCTGACATGGTCATTGTAATTAGTTTGTAATTAGTCAGAGCACAGGACTAAGCCAGGCTAAGGACTTGAAACAAAGTAAATCAAGTTTGAATGGCTGTGAGGCCCCAGACTTCATTGGGTCTTTAGCAAGTCCCAGTTGCTGTCAAGACTTAGATGGTGTGGTTGCATCTGCCACAGACAGCACAGAAAGAAAAAGATTTGTAAGCTGGAGTTCTACTGTTGATAACAAAAACTAAAATTCTTGTGGTATACAGTGAGGTCTCTCCACTCCAGAGAGGCAGCAGGACTGGGACCAGCAACAGCTCCGTGGATTAATGGTTTTACTTCACAGGTGCACAGGGCACTTGCCAAAGCAGAGGCACTGGAGAGAGGGGAGGAGGGGCACCAGGGTCAGCTGCCTCACGTGCCTGCATGAGGGACTGATGCAGCTGGGGGTGTTGCTCTGATGGATCTCCAAAACTCTAGCCAAGTCACAATTCTGTCTTCTTATCCTGGATGACCCAAGTGCACTCAAAGAAATATATAGTACAGCAGTGTGCAACAAGCTTGTAGATTCCAGGATTACAGACCTTAAGATTGCTTTCTCCAAGGTAGCTGCTAATTAACAATGAAACATGTGCGAAGTAATCAGAGCCCCTGAGGTTACTGAAAAGTGAGTTATAATAATTAAGATAAGCTCGAAAGTGCGCTACCTCTGAGCTCCATTTCAGCTTTAAGTAATGAGGTCTTTGTTACTAACTTGTAGTTTTACAGATTTGCAGTGTGGGTTTTTGGCAGGTTAAACCTTGTGATAACATTATTTTTTGTTTTTTTCTTTTAGCTATCCTTTTTGCTCAGCACTATGTTATACTGGAATTTCCCTGCTTCCTGCAAGGATATATAATGACTACTAGAAGTAAACAGTCTTTTAATGAGGTTTCCAGGAAAAGACGAATTAGAAAATGTGTGTGACAGGAGAATAAGAATTAGTTGGTTTTAATTATATCAATATTTTTATTAAAATAAAACCAAAGAAGTATACTTCCCTAAGATGACTCCCAGAATATATTTGCCTTAGTCAGTGTTTCACTGGGTATATTTTGATGATTGATATATCTTGGTAATTAAATAAACAATAAAAATTAAAACACCCGAAGCTACTTCCCCCAGAGCTCTACTGAGAAAGAAAAAAAAAATTGTTTTATGAATTGTAACTCAAATATAGATATGTCAGATGGTTTCAGACCAGTCGGGGCTGCAGCTGCTCTCCTTGCATGGTTCCTTTTTCTCTGCCTTTGTAGCTAATTCTCAATAATTCTACTAACTTCTTTCTACTGCTAATCCCCCTGGATGATCTAGCTCTGCCTATTTGCTGCATCAACAGATGGTGAGATAAGACTGGGAAAGGGGGTTAAAGGTGGTAGGGGTGGTAAAAAAATACCCTCTTAGGGATTTTCATCTCTGGGAGGGGTGTGGTGCTTCTGTATCACCTTTTGCACTATATATATCTGTAAATATCTGTTATACATTGTAAATATCTGCCTGTATATTGAGCATTGCTGTAAATATAAAACTTCATTTATCAACTTCCAGTGTTCTGAGTTCTAGCCGGGGTTATATCAAAAGGTGGGGGGGACAGGCAAAACCACCACACTCTCCCATGAACACATTTGGGTATGAGTCTCTCTTCTCACATACTCCTGAGAACTTACAAGTTGTGTGTGTTCAATAATGGATTTAAGAGGAAAAAATTCAGCAGTGACATAGATCAGTTTTTGATAATATATTTTTGCACGCACTCTGCACATAGAGGTTGGCTTTTAGCAGAGAATCAGCAGGTCATTGGAACCATTGCTTATATTGGTCAGACAGAGGTAGATTCTGTATCTTGATTATGACTATTTGTATCTGCCTAAATAAATGCCAGACATGCAACTATTACATAACATTTTAACAGCAATGATCCTTGAATTTCATTAATGTTCTTCTGAATTCTTTCCACATCTCATTCTCCATGCAACTTAATTTCACTTACTGGAAAAATAAGTCCGTTTCTTGCAGCCATAAGTCATACCTGCTAGTAAATTATCAGTGAATGTTATTTTCAAATGGTTCATGGTGCATGTGTCTTACTGAAAAAAATAATTGTGTTATATGACTGCAAATTACAGCAGAAATATTATGCATACAAGAATTGTGCTAGATGTTTTATTTAGCGAAACACTGAACTAAAAACATATCATAATTTACAAATTTATACAATAGTGCACCATACGTTCTTAAAATTTAAAACTGTCTGGCCTGGCTGTATTTGCTTATGAAAAATAGCTCAACTTTAAATAAAGTCATAAAAATTGCATTATTTTCATTTCTAGAGGTAATCAGCTATGACATTCAATGACATAAATCTTTGCTCTTTTCATTTTCTTTTACTTCTAGGAAAATACAAATTAAGCGTTTATAAAGGTGATAATAAGAACAACTGCAATGCAACCTCCACCCTTTCTTTCATGCTGAGACAGATTGGAGGCTCTTTATTCTGGAAATATGTTCTTAGAATTTTGTGAATAATTATTTCACTGTGACTACTTTTATTTACCAGGTACTTTTTATCTATTTGTTTGTTATTTTCATCTCTATTGAATGGATGTCTGAGAAATAGTATCTCAGTTCTTTTGTAACATTCACAAAGTCTTTGGGTTTAATCCTTACTCCAGCTGTACCTTTTGCTCTTGGTGGATAAAGTCTCTGAAAAGGATATAGCACACTGGCACTCATCTAGTGAAAGACTTAAGCATGAGAATAAAGATTAGAATATTAGGCTGTTATTCTGAAAGATGGGAATGTTTCTATACTTCCCATGGATTAATAAGGAAATACAACTTTTTGAAACATAGTATAATAATAATAACGAAATATGTACTCCACCTTCTAATGGAATAGTGGTTAGTACAGTTGACATTGTAAAAATTATACTAGTTTTTAGCTTGTATTTTGCTAAAATAATAAAAGGAACAGATTAATATCTTTCTTGTACAAAGTAAGTAGGGGAAAGGATATCCACATGTAAAGCTTTGCTTAGTTCAATTTAAAAACTAGCTTTCACTACAGAGGATAAATAGAATACAGATAGTTACTTTAACAAATATATTAATACATTTTTCTCCATATTGTTTCTTGTATGAATTTATTCTCAATACTTTTTATGCAATGTAGAAGTTAGCTATCACCCCTAGATGATGTTGCTTTCTTTGGATCTGATATTTTACTTACAGTCTTCAACAATGAATATATGATATGTATATATATTTATTTTATATATATATATATATGTATATATATGTTAGGGGTCAGAAGAGACCTTGAAAGATTATCTAGTCCAATGCCTCTGACAGAGCAAGATCACCTAGATTGCGTCACACAAAACCGTGTCCAGGCAGGTTTTGAATGTCTGCAGAGAAGTCTCCACAGCCTCTCTGGGCAGCCTGTTCCAGTGAGTGAAATTTTTTTTCAGAGTGAATTTTTTTTTCCTTATGGTCATGTGGAACCCTTTATGCTCCGGCTTGTACCTGTTGCCCATTGTCTTGTCATTGGACATCAGTGAGAAGAGCCTGGCTCCATCCTCCTGACACTGGTGCTTTACATGTTTATAAACTTGAACGAGGTCGCCCCCCCAGTCTCCTCTTCTCTATGCTAAAGAGCCCCAGCTCCCTCAGTCCCTCCTCATAAGGAAGGTGTTCAACTCCCTTAATCATCCTTGCGGATCTGGTCTAGAGTCTTTCAGACCGTTCCCTGAGATCCTGACTGAACTGAGGGGTCCAGAATTGGGCACAATATTCCTAATGTGGCCTCTTTAGGGCAGAGTAGAGGGTGAGGAGAACCTCTCTCACCCTACTAGCCACGCCCTTCTAATACACCCCAGGATGCCATTGGCCTTCTTTTCCAGAAGGACACATTACTGGCTCATGGTCACCCTTCTGTTCAGAAGGACTCCCAGATGCAAGACTTACCCTTCTATTTCATTAAATTTCTCCTCACCCAACTTTCTAGCCTAAGTCTCGCTGAGTGGCAACACACCCTTGCAGTGTGTCAGCCATCCTTCCCAGTTTTGTGTCATCAGCAAACTTGCTGACAGTGCACCCTGTTCCCTTGTCCAGGTTGTAAATGTATATAAAATATAATAAACATGAGAAAGTGATTAAAAAATCACAAATTCAATGAAATCACCATGTGGCATATAGAATTAGAGAAACAAAACCAAAACACAAAAGAAAAACAAACTCAAAAAGCAAAAAACAAGCAAACAACCTAAAGAACCCACCACCCCTCTCCCCACTTAAAAAAACCCAAACAAAACAAAACAAAACCCCAACCTGGAATTCTTCTACATGCATATGACATAATTCTTCATACAATTTAATTTACAATTTTTTGCAAATGCGGCAGAAGTAAGTCCTTTCAGTCTGTATGTTAGATTGAGAAGAAATCTGGGTAATAGACTGATAGAAACGCCACCTCCATCATCTCAGTCCCTATTTTTATTGTTACATACCATGTCCTGAAGAGGACTAATAAAGCTTGAGAAACTTTAATGATTTGCTGAAAGATACCTATGTCACATTTTACACAATGTGGTTCTGTCTGCTTTAAAGGAAGGATTCTAAAACATGGCAATGATAGATTTGTCTCTGTTCTGCACATACATTGAACAATCTGCTTATTATTAACAAGACTAATATTCCTCTAGCCATTTAACTCTTAGGCAGCTACTATTAAGCAATTCAACTACATTTCCCTGATGAACAGAACAGACAGAAACCTTATACCTTAGACATATGACTTAAAATAAAACAAACAAACAAACAAAAAAAACAGAGGAATGACTTTTATTATTGACTAGATAGGAAAATTAGACTTCATTTTAGATGCTTAATGGAAGGGGTAATGAATGCCTCACATTTTGGGTGAAGTATTTTGGAGAATGATGATATGTTTCAAAAGACAGAGATGAAGTCTTTTGTCTCTGTTCCAGGTGAGTGAGATGGTTCCAGGTCAGAAATGTAATACATGCTCTCTAATAGTCCTAGGCCTCAGATAACATGTATATGCAGCTTCCCAAGTGGAAGCAGCTTTGATGCCACAGTGGTCAAAGTAGCGGTCTAAGCGCTCTGCTGAATACTATCCAGACTATTACATTCATATAGTTCTAGTTAAGGATTCTTAGAGGTTATACATGAATATCTTTCTCCATTTGGTTTCAAAGAATTAAAAAAAAAAAAACAAAACCACCAAACTATATTTGTACTTACGTATACCATCATTGAGCTCTGCCAGTTTCTCAGGCAAAAGAAATGTTCTGTAAATTAACTTTTCCAGTAACTTCTGGAATATAATTTCATTGTGTGAGAGTTCTACATGCAATATAAAAAATATAATCCAAAATTACAGGGAAAAGAGAAAGAAGAACTACAACCTGTACAAGAGTTCCAATGAAGATCAAATTCCTAAAACTTCTGAGGAATATGGGAAAATCTACTATGTATGTTTGAGCTACCAAGTATAACATGGCATTAGTAGAGTAAAATGAGGTGCAATCTTAGAGGCCACTATCATTTAAATCTTGCATTTTGAGTTATGATCCTAACAGCTTTTCCTGCAAACATAAGTTAGAAAATTGTAATTCTTATATACTAGTGTCATTTTATATATTGTCTTTACATGTGGGCAGCCATTTCAGTCTACCACTTTTCTAACAGTAAGGAATGAGTCTTAAAAGGTTTTTTGGCTAGAATGAAAATAAAACTGAAAATTAAACAACTGTGGGACTGCAAGACATCAAAAGACACAGCAGTACACAGTGCAAGTAAGATACTTAGTCCAGAATCATTCACAGAATACCTAGACTGAGGGCTGTGATATATGTCACATTGGTAAATTTTATCATTCAGCACAATGATCAAAAGCAAGAGTAAATGCTGTGTACCATAGGAAGACTACAGGAAAAAACCTAATATATCAGATACACCTGTGAGAGTCTGAAAGGCTCTCCCTTGTTTAAATCAATGAAGATAAGGATTGCCTTGTTTCCTTTCCCCAAACTCAGACAACATTCCTGGCTGAATGCTTACCAGAGATGCATCACCAAAGGTGCTGTACAGCACCTTTGGTGATGCTCTGGGATATAAATACCATGGGTTTTTTGAGACCTCCACAGATTTCTGCCTGGCTTGAATGTCCAGGATATGCATGGCCAGTATCAGCTACCCCAAAAAGAAAAGACTTATCTGTATTCAGGGTATGAACAGGTAAGCAGCACAGGGAGAGGACGAAGACCCTTCCCAGTGCTGCCACTGGACTCCTGCTAAGGCATGAAAATGCCCAAGAGGAATCCCTGGGGAGCTGCACCTGGACACCAATAATACTGGGACTGGAAAAATTGTATAAAAAAGACCTGAGAAATGCCTGCTGGAAGAAGAACTCAAGGAACAACAACCCCATGCAGAACAACTCCAGAGGGACTCCTGACCAACACTATGTAGTACCCCTAGACCACACACATCTCTCTCTCACCCCCCATCTCCATCTGATAGTAATATAATCCCTGCTTTTCTTCCTTCCCTGCTCCTTTCCTCTCCTAATTTCCCCATTGCTCCCTCTCTCTCTCTCTCACCCTCTGTTTCGTCCAACTTTATCCCTTAATAAATAGTTTTGTGGTGATATCTGGTCTCACTTGTACCTTAATTTCACAGCACAGAAATCTATAATAACAGGTCTTGCTCCTCTGGACAGAGACAATCTTAATTTCTGTCCTTCGGGCCTTGACAACATCAAAATAATTTTCCTTCCACAGACAAACAGTGTGGCTCTTTCTATGTCATTAAGGTATTCTGCTAGCCAATACTTACATTGTGCATTCCCTAAAATATTGTATAGCCTGCAGAGAAAGCCTATGATTTTTCTTGGCAATGGCTTCTTTTATGACATTGAGGACAGAGATCACAAGTAGTCTCAGAACAACTTTGTGAGCCTATGAGTTTGCACAACAGGAAATGGATGTGTACAATGACAGAAATATCTATCTGAGCACATTAGAGCATGTCGATGTTGTGTCAAGTCTCCCTTTAGCCCAAATTTTATGGGGATGCATAAAATGCCTGGTTTAATATAGGAAACTTAAATCATTAAAGGCCAGTAAAAACTTTATCTTTAATCTAATAAATATGATAAATTAGAAAAGCCCATTTTAAATTGAATTTTAATTCTCCCAGTTTGCCTTACCTATACATCCACTGTTTATTGTTGTTGCAGTCACCTCTCTGTTAAGAGCTGTTCTCCAGATAAACAGAATACAAGCAATGGCATTTTGTGAACACTGAAAAAGGAAGTTTCTAGGAATTTGAATTTTGTAGGTTCTGAGAATGTTGGCAGCTAATCTTCTGATTTGTATTTTTTGCTAGTCTTTAAATTTTATTCTCCAACCTTGACCTAAAAAATGCATTAATGTTCAAATTATATTTGAATTATTTGCAAGTGTTCTTACCCAGTGCTCACTTTGACTCTCTGCAGACAGCCTTAAAATTTAGCAAAGAATATTGCACAAGTCTACACTACTGAAAACAATAGATATTTAGCATGGGAGTAGAATTTCTGAATTAACTTTTTTTGTTTGTTTGTTTTGTTTTTTGCCTAGTTGCGCATAAATAAGTATATTGAGTTCATTCAGGCCGTGTCTGGGATTCACGTCGCTCAACTTTACCAAATAGTGCAAAGACACCCTTTCTAGTAATAAAACTTTCCTATCTGATGGGTAACTAACGAAGAAAGGCCTTATCTAGAATGTGGGGGGGTGTTTTTGTTGTTGTTTTGTTTGTTTTTATTAGTGGGGGTTTTTTTATTTGCTTGTTTGTTTGTGGGGTTTTTGTATATTGTCATGAATTTCTTTGACTCATTCAGCTGGGGCTGACCCAGTTTATTTTCAATGGTTCTAAGAAGGGTTATCATCTGAGTAGCTTTGTACAAATCTATAGATCTCCAATCATTTTTGTTATCAATAAAACTAATATAGCTATTATGCAGTTGAGAAGGGAAAGAGAGCCAGAATTAAACAAGAGATTATTTAGAATGGCAAATTCTGTGATCTCTTTCAGGATGGAGATAGGATGCTAATAAAAACCTTAAAGATCCTCATTGAAACACCACAGAAATGGTTGAATTTGTTCACTTACATCATCTTGGGCCAATTTAATCTACTTATAAGTGCACATATTCAGAAGAAGTTCTAGAAGTATATTTTAATGATAATAGCATTGTATCACCATTCCAATTGGTACCACTGATCACAGGAATTACTTTTAAAATGTCTGCATAGTGAACATCTGGAGTCAGAAAATTGAGAGAGCTCCTTTGATTACTTTTCCAATTGCTCTAAAAACCAAGACTATTTGAGATACAAATTCAGTTTATAAGATTTCTTGATCTAATGGAGTGAGAATAATTTTCAAGAGTGCCCAAAGTTATGTTTAGTGTAACTGAAAAGGACTCTTCAGAAACTTTAGCCTGCACTTTCCCAGACTGAGGACTCTTCATCTCTCTTGATTCCTAGCATCAAGGCAGAATTTGTGGTAGAGCTGATAAGTCTGTGATTTGTAGGGGCTTTGAGGAAGTCATGTTTGACTTCTGTAAATCCATTCTTATAAAGAATCCAGATCGTATGAAATTTCTCAGTCCATGCCTGTTGACTCTATAGAGAGTAGCTACGCTAAGTAAGTGAAAGAAGCTGATAAAACTAGGATACAAAAGCATACTTTAGAAGGCAGCTGAAAGTTCTCTTATACACATTCAGTGAATTTGAACACTTGGATATCTAGAGGAAGAGACACATCTTTCCATACAAATGACAACAGGAATCTTGGGCATTCCAGTCACAATCAAGAGCAAATGAAAGAAGAAAGCTAGCTTTTAAAAATTGTACTGTTAGTGCTGCTGTTCAGAAAGTATAAGAGAGTAAGATGGCCTGCAGATTTTGGTATTAATGTTATATGATGGGCATGTTTTGCACTACATAGTACAGGTTAGACTTTGATTTTTTGTATGTGCTGTTAAAAAATGTATATCTAGACAAATCCTTCTTGCTACTAATCACTCATAATTTGAGCTGTGTAAAAGGAGTCTTATTTTACCAGGTCTTTTCCTGATATATCTTAAAAACCCTCATCTTTCTTCCAGTGAAGCTGTGCTATCAACTGTTAAGTGCTAAAAGCAACTACTTATTTTACAGAAAACAAGATAGATGGAAGCACTGAAATGTCATGATGATGAACACCATAAAGGAATCTATAGATATAATAAAGTCTAAATTAAATTAGATAATGCTATGGATGAATTAAGAAAACACCTTTTTACAAGGGTTATTATATGTGTTTAGAAAATATATTGTCTCCTTTTAATGCCAGATGAGTCATTTTACAGCAGTCAGATAGGTCCATATGTGTTCTATATTTTCTAGAAATGTCACAACTGGGAACTGCCCCTAACTGAAGCCTAAGGATAGGTGAGTAGTGTGCAGAAGTCTAAATAATTTTTATTTTACAGCAAAAGACAAAACTTATCCAATGCATAAATTGTAATAAAAAAAAAAAATCATATACAAAACACTGCTGTCTTTTTATCTGTCAACTTCACACTCAGGACTTGTACCAGAATTCTTTAAGATCAGATTCCATGTGTTGCCTGAGGGTAACAGCTCAAAACTATGGAACCATCTTTGCTCTTTTTACGTTGAAACATATTTTAATGAGAAAATAAGGATGTAGAACAGAAAGCTTAAGTGTTTGTATTTTATATATTGCAGTAAAATTTAATGACTAATTTCCATGTGTTGCCTCTTGGAACAGTTGGGCACGGATGTATTTCACCACTCAAGAACAGATACACACTTTCTGTCATATATAGTAGTGGGCAAAGGGATTTAGAAAAGAAATCATAGAATCATAGAATCATAGAATGGTCCAGGTTGGAAGAG
>VWZI01005187.1:6278-17485 GCA_013396835.1 Psilopogon haemacephalus
GATGGATGGATAAACAGATAGATGGATAAATGGATGGATAGATAGATAAATAAATTATGTATATTAAAGTATACCAAAGCATTATTCAGGAAGGAGCTTTTACTACCATCCCATCCTAATCTGAAGTAATTTATTGGCTTTTTTATTTTTTTTTTTTCCCCAGGCTATCAAAATAAAAGATCTTTATGGAAGCTCTGCACACACCCCCATATTTGTCAAAATTATCCTTGCCTATTTACCTCGGCTGAGCATTTCTTTCTTTTTTTTTTTTCCCTGAGTGTGCCTTTTTATCCGGAATTATCCATATTAACATTAGTCACTTCCTGCCATTGCCACGTTGTTAGGTGATGTAGGAAAAGACACATTGGGTGCATTTGTTAGAGCATCTTAACAGCCCTGAATACCCAAAGCAGTGAAAAGGCAGCGGTTGAAAACATGCAAGCAAATGTGCATTAGGACGCAAATAATGGCAATAGCAATGAGACAAATTGTGTGGCCTTATGACAAACTGCTGTACCCTGCTATAAATAAAATTCCTCTCGTGCTTCTTCCATTTATCTGTTACCTTTGACTGGCTCATCTCTTTTTTTTCCTTTTCTTTTTTTTTTTCTATTTTTTTCCCTGCTGCTAATCCATCTCCTCCAATGTGAATATTCCACACCTCTGAAAAGCTTCAGACTGTTGCCTATTAAGTACATGTGGTAGTTTGGGAGTAATCTTCCCCCCCACACAACTTTTGAAATCACCCAGACTAGACTCAGCCGACTGGAAGTTAACAAATGAAGCTTTACATTTACAGCTTAGCACAATATACAAGCAGATATTCACAATACAGGCTCATAGAATCAGTTAGGGTTGGAAGGGACCGCAAAGATCATCTAGTTCCAAGCCCCCTGCCATGGGTTGGATATTGCAGATATTTACAGCTATATACAGTAAAAAGGGAATAAGAAACACAATGCCCCTCCCAGAGGTCAGAGTCCCCAAGAGGGGTTCCCAACCACCCTTCCACCTTCCCTCCACCACCCAATCTTATCCCAGTATCTGTCTTATGTGCTAGGTAAGCAGGGAAGATCAGCCAGAGGGGTTAGAAGCAGGAATTGATTAGGATAGGATGGAATAGAATAGAATAGAATAGAATAGAATAGAATAGAATAGAATAGAATAGAATAGAATAGAATAGAATAGAATAGAATAGAATAGAATAGAATAGAATAGAATAGAATAGAATAGAATAGAATAGAATAGAATAGAGCCAGATTGGAAGAGACCTCCAAGCCCATCCAGTCCAACCTATCACCCAGCCCTAGTCAATGGCACTCAGTGCCCCATCCAGGCTTTGCTTGAACACCTCCACGGATGGGGACTCCACCACCTCCTTGGGCAGCCCATTCCAATGCCAATCACTCTCTCTGGCAAGACTTCCTCCTAATATCCAGTCTATACCTCCCCTGGCACAGCTTGAGGCTGTGTTCTGTTGCTGGAAGCCAAGGAGAGGGAGAGACTAACAGCCCAGAGCTGAGACCCAAGCAGCTCTGCCTTATCTATGTTTGGGTTCTTACTTTCATATCAATCAGCAAACGTACAAGTGAAGGAGACATCCCCAATCTTTTCCTTTCTCAGCCTATAACCTAATTTCTCTTAGTAAAATATTCCAATTAACCTCAAACCATCACACTATGAAAAAAAAATATATAGAAAGAAAGAAAAAAAGAAAAAAAAGAAAAGATCTGTCCAGGTGCAGCTTTCCTGATCCAAAAAAAAACAAACCAAAAAACCACACAAATGTGTGGCTCTGAGTCCAGGAAAAGTTGTTATTATTGTGTTGCATTTTGCTGTGCTCTCCCCCACCTTGTTCTTGCTAGAATCACAGGGTCTATTTTCAAGATGATAAAGACAACTTGGGTGCCAAAACATCTTTGTTTCGATGCTGTCTTTGCTCCCTCTTCATCAATAAGAAATAGTGAGAGTGAGGAGCTGGGTTGAATTTTTACCAGAACACCACCGAAGGTTTTAAATGTTAAATGTAGGCATCACCTCGAATGAGTTAGTGTACAGTGATAACATACATAAAGTTAAACTGAACTCTTTCTGGTTAGAAAAAGGGGCATTAAAACATGAAAATAGCAGAGACACAACTTTTGTTGTTGTTGTTGTTTTTTTTTTTTTCCTACAGTCCCACACATCTTTTCTTGCTAACATGCAAGAAATCCAAGGGGAGCGAAGTGGAAGGATTTTATCGCTGACCTGCCTGACTTACTTGTGGCTTTGTCACTCATAAATAATATATTCAGCCCCAGCCTCATGCCTCTGAAACATTTATACCACAACACGGCATTGTGTATGTTATATAAATATTTATTATGATGAATTATTAAAACGAGCAATGAATATTTATCCTCCTGGCAGCACTGCACTATGCATGTATGTACCTCCTGCCTTGACGTGGAGGTGCACATGCAGAAGCATTTAGGTAGCTCCATCCACCTGGATATATGCACATAGCTTCTGCTCTTTATGTGTATTTTCATGTCTATCTGTCCATCCATCCATTCATCCTTCCATCCATCCACCTATCCATACTCACATCCATCCACCCATCTATCCATCTATCCATCCACCCTTCCATCTATCCATCCATCCATCCATCCATCCATCCATCCATCCATCCATCCATCCTTCCATCTATCCATCCATTCATCCATCCATCCTTCTATCCATCTATCCATCTATCCTTCCACCCATCCATCCTTCTATCCATCCATTCATCCTTCCATCTATCCACTCATCCACCCACCCATCCATCCATCCATCCATCCTTCCATCCATCCATCCATCCATCCATCCATCCATCCATCCATCCATTCATCCATCCATCCTTCTATCCATCTATCCATCTATCCTTCCACCCATCCATCCTTCTATCCATCCATTCATCCTTCCTTCCATCCATCCATCCATTCATCCATTCATCCATCCATCCATCCATCCATCCATCCATCCATCCATCCATCCATCCATCCACCCACCCATCCACAGCTGTAATTCTGGAGGGTTGGGAAACATGCATCTTATAGCAGTGCATTATTTATGCACAGAAGTGCCCACAGGAAAAGGTGGAATTAGCTACACTTAATGTACGTTTTGTCATTATCTGTGATTGTTTCTGACAGGATGATGGCTGAGCTCCAGCTATCACAACAATGGCAGGGCAAAGGCCTCAGCTGAACAGTTTCTGAGTCTCTGAGAACATGATTACCTGATGTCTATTACAGGAATCATAGAATCATAGAATGGCTTAGGTCGGAAGGGACCTCAAAGGTCATCCAGTTCCAACCCCCCACCACAGGGAGGGACACCTCCCACTAAAACAGGTCACCTGGACATGCTGGAACATGCCCAAAGAAGGGCCATGAGGATGATCAGAGGGCTGGAGCATCTCTGCTATGGGGACATGCTGAGGGAGATGGGGTTGTCCAGTCTGGAGAGGAGAAGGCTCCAAGGAGAATATATTGTGGCTTTCCAGCGTCTTAAGAGGCTCAGCAACAAAGCTGGTGAGGGACTTTTTAGGATGTTGGGTAGTGATAGGCATTGGGGGAATGGAGGAAAACTACAAGTGGGGAGATTCAGACTGGATGTTAGGAAGAAGTTCTTCATCATGGGGGTGTTGAGATACTGGAAGAGGTTGCCCAGGGAGTTTGTGGAGCATAAAAGATCTTTGATCCCATTCTGTGCTTCTGTGCTCTACAACCTCCCTGGAGGTGTTGAGGACCATAGAATGGCTCAGGTTGGAAGAGACCTTAGAGATTTTGCACTCCAATGTTTCCACAATGAGCAGGGACACCTCTCAATTAGAGCTGGCTGCTCAAGAGCTCATCCAACCTAGCTTTAAACACTCCCAGGGTCCCTCCAACCTTCTACTGAAGAACTTCTTCCTTTTTAGAGGTCTTTTCCATCCAAAACAATTCTATGATTCTATGAATTTATGGTTCTACGATTCTATGACTCTGTGATTCTATTATTCAAGGGCTCTATGGCTGTATGATTCTATGGCTCTATGATTCTCTGGTTCTATGATTCTATGATTCTGTGTTTCTATGATTCTATGATTCTATAACTGTGTGATTCCAGGCTCTATGATTCTCTGATTCCATGGATCTATGATTCTATAACTCAGGGGCTGTGATTTGATTCTATGGTTCTGTGATTCTATAATTCTATGGTTCTATGATTCTGTGATTCTATGACTGTGTGATTCCAGGCTCTATGATTCTATAACTCAGGGGCTGTGATTTGATTCTATGGTTCTATGACTGTATGATTCTATGACTGTGATTCTATGATTCTAGGACTCTATGGCTTTCTGGTTCCATGGTTTTATGATTCTATAGTTCTATGACTGTGATTCTATGATTCTATGGCTCTATTATTCTATGGGGTTCTATGATTCTATAACTCTGTGATTCTATGGCTGTATGATTCTATAAATCTCTGACTCTGTGATTTGATTCTATGGTTCTGTAATTCTATGGTTCTGTAATTCTATGGTTCTGTAATTCTATGGTTCTACGATTCTGTGACTGTGATTTTCTGATTCTATGGTTCTACGGTTCTATGATTCTATAACTCTGTGATTCTATGATTCTGTGACTCTGTGACTCTAATTCTATGGTTCTATGATTCTGTGACTGTGATTTTCTGATTCTATGATTCTATAACTCTGTGATTCTATGATTCTGTGACTCTGTGACTCTAATTCTATGGTTCTATGATTCTAAGAGTCTATGATTCTATGGTTCTATGATTCGATGATCCTGTGATTCTATGATTCTATGGCTCTGTGAGTCCATTCTGTGATTCTACGGCTCTAGGAATCTATGATTTGATGACTCTGTGATTCTATGGTTCTATGATTCTATGACTCTGACTCTGTTCCCTGATTCTATGGCTCTAGGACTATAATTCTATGACCAGTGGTAGTGCAACATCAGGCTGAAGGAAAGAGCTTGGGAGCCAGACACAAGATGCATTTTCCAGCCCCTGAGAAACTTTCCCTTGCACGCCACAACACAAAAAAAAACATCCCCAAGTAGGATGCAGGTTTGAAATATTAGCAGGAATGCACCAAGCTCCATAGACAGCCACTTCTTCCCCTGTTTGCTATGTACAAATCAAAGGATTAACACCACTGACAATATTTGTGTCAGGCCATACTGATTAATTTAATATTCTGATTGGATGAGCAGCAGAGCTTTAACGGCTGTTAACTTTCTGGCAAGCAGTGCTGAGAAGGTGATAATGAGATTAACATTTGGAGGACCTGATTTGCTTTTGCACTGTATTTAATTACTACTTTGACACCAACTGGTATGCACCATGGATTGTGCTGATATGCTGAGAGATACCCATATTTGCTCAACTGTAATATTGGCTTTAAATAAATGTGCTAAATTCTGTGATTTTTTTNAAAAAAATTGCTAAATTTTGTGTTTTTTTTTTTTTTTTTTTTTTTTTTTTAAGAAGACTTTGCCCAAGACATGAAAAATATGTAAGCTTGTGCTCAATTAATAGCACCTCAAAGAGGATATTCGGAGCAAGCAGTGTGCCTAGAGGGAACGAAGGAAGGGATTGATCAGCAAAAGAAAGCTGTACATGAAAGGCTAGGAAAGCAAAGGTTGCCAAAAGTTGGACGAGCTGATTGAGCTGACTTAGGTTTTGCACGGGAAATTAAAGGAAATCTTAAAAAAAAAAAAAAAAAAAAAAAAAAAAGATCCTGAACACTCTGAATAAAAGAAGAACAAAGAGGGCAAGAAGATGTTGCTGCAATCAGGCTTGAGTAAAGTTTTTGGCAACGGTTTCTTCTTCTGAAAAAATAAAAAGAAATGAAGAACAGTTTGATTCTCCAGGAAGATTTTGTAGGAGCTTAATAATGTCGTGTAAAGATTAGGCTGAGTTCTGAAATACAAAGGGATTAAGAATATAGAATAGACTCCTAGAATGGCTTAGGTTGGAAGTGACCTCAAAGGTCATCTAGTTCCAACCACCCTGTGCCATAGGCAGGGAATATAGGGTGAGCAACACAGAAGAAACACAACACTTCCCTAAATCCCCTCCTTTTCCCTGGAAGTTTAAAAACAGCTCTGGATGTGGCACTTCAAATCATAGAATCAGCCAGGTTGGAAGAGACCTCCAAGCTCATCCAGTCCAACCTAGCACCCAGCCCTATCCAATCAACTAGACCATGGCACTCACTGCCCCATCCAGGCTTTGCTTGAGCACCTCATGGTTGATTAGATGGTGTTAGGTGGTATGATGAACTTGATGATCTCAAAGGGCTATTCCAGCCTTGCTGATTCTGTGATTCTCTTATTCTATGACTATGATTCAGTGATTCTGTGACTCTGACTCTCTAATTCTGGGACTCTATGACTCTGTGACTGTGACTCTATGTTTCTGTGATTCCGTGACTATGAATCTGTGACTGTGACTCTGTGACTCTGTAATTCTGATCAGCCTGGTTTTCTGGACAAGTAGAATGTGGTACAAATCAGCCATGGGTGAAAGGAGAAGAGAAAAGAGCTAAGGACAGGAAGTTGGAAGGAAAACTGAGGAAATGTAGTCGTAAAATCATAGAATTACTAATCATAGAATCAGGCAGTTTAGAAGAAACCTCCAAGCTCATCCAGTCCAACCTAGCACTCAGCCATATCCAATTAACTAGACCATGGCTCTAAGTGCCCCATCCAGGCTTTTCTTAGAACACCTCCAGGGATGGGGACTCCACCACCTCCCTTGGCAGCCCATTCCAATGCCAATCACTCTCTCTGCCAACAACCTCCTCCTGTCATCCAGCCTAAACCTCCCCTGGCACAACTTGATGCTGTGTCCCCTCATTCTGTCCCTGGGTGCCTGGCAGCAGAGCCCAAGCCCAGCTGGACACAACCTCCCTCCAGACAGCTGCAGAGAGCAATGAGCTCTGCCCTCAGCCTCCTCTTCTGCAGGCTGCACACCCCCAGCTCCCTCAGCCTCTCCTCACAGGGCTGTGCTCCAGGCTTCTCCCCAGAGTTGATGCCCTTCCCAGGACACCTTCTAGCACCTCAACATCTGTCTTGAATTGAGTGGCACAGGGCTGGACACAGGACTCAAGGTGTGGCCTGATCACTGCTGAGCACAGGAACAAAATAACCTCTCTTGTCATGCTAACCACACTGTTCCTGATCCAGGCCAGGTGCCATTGGTATTTTTTGGTCACTTGGGCACACTGCTGGCTCATCTTCAGCCTACAGAGGACAACCAGTCCAACCATCAAGTCAACACCATCATGGTCATGAAAGCATGAGCCCAAGTACCATGTCCACTGGTTTCTCAAACACCTCCAGGGATGGTGACTCCATCTCCACCCTCAGCATCCTGTGCCAATCCTTGACCACTCTCAGCAAAGGAACCTTTCCTAAGAGCCAGCCTAAGCCTCTCATGGTGCAGCTTGAGTCCATTTCTTCTCATCCTATCACTCGTTAGAAGGGAGAAAAGACCAACCCCCACCTGGCTTCAGCCTCCTTTCAGCCAGAACACCTCCCCTCAGCCTCCATTCCCCCAGATCATACAACCCCAGGTCCCTCAGCTGCTCCTCACCAGAAGGAACCCAGCAATGAAAGGCAGAAATAGCTTCTAGAGCAGGCTGGCAGTGCCACTGATTTTAATAACAGGTTATTAGTCAATAGCACACAAAGGAAAGGCAAAGCAGGAGCATTACTATTACTTTATAAGTGTCCTCATTGCAGATTTATATCCCTAATGGTACTTCCCAGTCACACCCTGGACATTACACATCTGTTTGCACACCAGCAGCCTTATTTATTTATTTATTTTTAACTACATATGTATTCATTCTTGTTTCCAGTCTTTCTGTTGACTCCACTAATATTTACAGTGCAATCCAAGGCAGCCTGCTTATTAAACTGGAGAGACTTCAAATTTGCTTTCGTACCGGCGGAGCTAATTGCCTGAGACAATTTACATCCATCGGCAGAGTGGTTTATGGCTTTCAGACTCAGTGCAAAATGAATAGATAAGAGAGCTGCAGTCATTATTCTCCTTTATTACTGGAGATGTGCTGGCTAATCTGGGAGTCATTTGAATGCTGGAGGCCCAGCAGACGCTGGACATCTGTCAAGCTTTAGCTTCTCTCGCTGGTTTGCAATCTGTGCCGTGGAGTAGCCTCCCCTTTTCTATCAGGAAGATTTCCCAAGCAGATTCCATAGTCATGTTTCTGGTTTATTTTACTTTTTTTTTTTTAATTTTTTTTTTCTTATTTTATTTCATCTTACTTTCTTTCATTTCTTTTAAGCATATTTTATTTTAGCATTTTCTTGATTTTATTTCATTTCGGTTGGTTCCAATTCATTGTGTCTGGTTCCATTTCATTTGGGTGGTTGATTCCATTTCATTTGGGTGGTTGATTCCATTTCATTTTGGTTGATTCCAATTCATTTTGGTTGGTTCCAATTCATTGTGGCTTGTTCCATTTAATTTCGCTTTACTCCATTTCATTTTGGTTGGTTCCAATTCATTTTGGTTGATTCCATCTCATTTTGGTTGATTCTATTTCATTTTGGTTGATTCTATTTCAGTATGGTTGGTTCCATTTCATTTTGCTTGATTCTATTTCATTTTGTTTGGTTCCAATTCATTTTGGTTGATTCTATTTCATTTTGCTTGGTTCAATTTTATTTTGGTTGATTCTATTTCATTTTGGTTGGCTCCATTTCATTTTGGTTGATTCCATTTCATTTTGCTTGATTCTATTTCATATTGTTTGGTTCCAATTCATTTTGGTTGATTCTATTTCATTTTGCTTGGTTCAATTTTATTTTGGTTGATTCTATTTCATTTTGGTTGGCTCCATTTCATTTTGGTTGATTCCATTTCATTTTGCTTGATTCTATTTCATATTGTTTGGTTCCAATTCATTTTGGTTGATTCTATTTCATTTTGCTTGGTTCCATTTCATTTTGGTTGATTCCATTTCATTTTGCTTGATTCTATTTCATATTGTTTGGTTCCAATTCATTTTGGTTGATTCTATTTCATTTTGCTTGGTTCCATTTCATTTTGGTTGATTCCATTTCATTTTGCTTGATTCTATTTCATATTGTTTGGTTCCAATTCATTTTGGTTGATTCTATTTCATTTTGCTTGGTTCCATTTCATTTTGGTTGATTCCATTTCATTTTGCTTGATTCTATTTCATATTGTTTGGTTCCAATTCATTTTGGTTGATTCTATTTCATTTTGCTTGGTTCCAATTCATTTTGAGTGATTCAATTTCATTTTGGTTGATTCCATTTAATTGTGGTTAATTTTATTTCATTTTCATTGATTCCATTTTATTTTGGTTGATTCTATTTAATTTTACATATTAGGCTAGTTTAGCTTACTTTTTTTTTAAAATTGATTTTATTTCATTTTGGTTTACCCTATTTGATTTATTAGTTTAGTTTAGTGTTTTTATTTTACTAATTTAATTTCATTCTGTTCTGTTATACTTTATTTTAATTATTATTTTATTTTCCTTTATTTCTTTTAAACATCTTTTATTATTTTATTAATTTTATTTCCTGTTGGTTTGCTCTATTTCATTTCATCTATTTAGTTTAGTTTAGATATTTTATTATTTGCTTGATTTTAATTTTGATTTATCCTATTTTCTTTATTAGTTTAGCTTAGTTTAGTTGTTTTATTATTTTATTAATCTAATTTTGTTCTGTTCTATTCTGTTTCATTTTAGTTTCCCTATAATTTTATTTTATTTTATTATTTGTAAAATTAATTTTAGTGTATTTTATTTTAGTATTTTATTGACTTTATTTGATTTTGTCCATTTAGTTTAGTTATTTTATTATTTTCTTGATTTAATTTCATTCAGTTTTACTCTGTTATTTCTTTATTTGATTTTGTCTATTTAGTTTAGTTATTTTATTATTTTCTTGATTTAATTTCATTTAGTTTTACTCTGTTATTTCATTAATTTAATTTAGTAGTCTTATTATTTTACTATTTTAATTTCATTCTGTTCTATTCCGTTTTATTTTAGTCATTTTATAATATCATTTTTTCCTGTATTTTATTTTAGTAATTTATTGATTGTATTTCTATCTATTTAGTTTAGTTCAGTTATTTTACTGTTTTCTTGATTTTATTTCACCAGGGGGCTGATAGCTGAATCTCAGGTGTTTTTACACCTAGTAGTAGCACAGATGTAGCTGGCGCAGTGACTGATGCGCCGCACAAAGCAAGAAGCATTTGTTTCTCCAACGAGGTTGCTGCGAAAAGTGAAGGAAGCAGCAACACCACCTTGGAACTAACTAGGCTGTGGAAGCTGAGTGAGTGACATGTTTTGAAAAGCCAATTAAATGCACTGAAATGAATCAGTCGATTTTTTACAAAGCTGAGCTCACAAACCCCGCTCAAAGCTTGTCAGTAAACAGCACAAGACAGGAAGAGAAAGAACACACAGAGACACACACACCTGATTGGGGATAACCTGGAAAAGCAACACCTTCCTGGTGGTGAAAATTGAGCTGCTTTGACACTACGACCCCCACATTCCTACAAGAAATCATCATCTGAATGAGAAGCTTGGTCCTTCTTCTTGCATCCTGCATCTTGCTGCTCTCATGCTTGCAAATCTAGGGTGAAAGGAGTATAAGAGGCCTTGAGCGACCTGTTCTAGTGGGAGGTGTCCCTGCCTATGGCACAGGGGGGTTGGAACTGGATGATCTTTGAGGTCTCTTCAACCTAAACCATTCTATCATTCTATGATTCTATGATTCTATGAATCATAGAATGGTTTAGGGTGGAAGGGACCTGAAAGCTCATCCATTTCCAACCCCCCTGTGCCATAGGCAGGGACACCTCCCACTAGAACAGGTTGCTCAAGGCCTCTTATACTCCTTTCACCCTAGATTTGCAAGCATGAGAGCAGCAAGATGCAGGATGCAAGAAGAAGGACCAAGCTTCTCATTCAGATGATGATTTCTTGTAGGAATGTGGGGGTCGTAGTGTCAAAGCAGCTCAATTTTCACCACCAGGAAGGTGTTGCTTTTCCAGGTTATCCCCAATCAGGTGTGTGTGTCTCTGTGTGTTCTTTCTCTTCCTGTCTTGTGCTGTTTACTGACAAGCTTTGAGCGGGGTTTGTGAGCTCAGCT
>VWZI01005194.1:0-10305 GCA_013396835.1 Psilopogon haemacephalus
TCCCTGAGGGACTCTGCTTGTCACTGGCCTCCACTTGGAAATGGAGCCAGTGAGAACCACAATGGCATATTTCACACTATCAAGAGCTGTGCCTTGCTCCCAGTCTGGGGTGGCTGCAGAGCATCCAGGCAGAGAGGGATATGGGGGTGCTGGTAGATAGGAGCTGAACATGAGCCTGCAGTGTGCCCAGGTGGCCAAGAAGGCCAATGGCATCTTGGCCTCTATCAGGAATGGTGTGGCCAGCAGGACCAGGGCAGGCCTTCTGCCCCTGTATTCAGTGCTTGTTATGCCGTGCCTTGAGTCCTGTGTCCGATTCTGGGCCCCTCCATTGAAGGAAGATGTTGAGGTGCTTGAAGGTGTCCAGAGAAGGGCAGCAAGGCTGGTGAGGGGGCTGGAGCACAGCCCTGTGAGGAGAGGCTGAAGGAGCTGGGGGTGTGCAGCATGGAGAAGAGGAGGCTCAGGGCAGACCTCATTGCTCTGTACAATGAGCCAGTGGGTGTAATTAGTGCGAGGTGATACTCTTTCAAAATTAATGTTGTTTATTAATTTTGGTATTCATGTTAGGGGTTGCAAGGGACCCAAGGAGATCATTGAGTGCAACCTCAGGGGAGACCTCATCGCTGTCCACAACTACCTCAAGGGAGGTTGTAGTCAGGTGGGGTTGGTCTCTTCTCCCAGGCAAGCAGGGACAAAACAAGGAGACAGAGTCTCAAGTTGTGTCAGGGGAGGTATAGACTGGATGTTAGGAAGAAGTTCTTGCCAGAGAGAGTGATTGGCATTTGAATGGGCTGCCCAGGGAGGTGGTGGAGTCACCATCCCCAGTGGTGTTCAAGAAGAGCCTGGATGGGCACTTAGTGCCATTGGCTAGGGCTGGGTGCTAGGTTGGACTGGATGAGCTTCAAGGTCTCTTCCAACCTGGCATTCTATTCTATTCTATTCTATTCTATTCTATTCTATTCTATTCTATTCTATTCTATTCCATTCTAACTCCCAGAACTCTTCCCTCCCCAGACCACTAATTTTTAATAATAATTAGGTTTTTGCAATGGTCGTGAAAAGCATTTAATGAAGGAATAAGTAAATCTAGTACAAGAAACTGTCAATAATACAACATTTAAACTCAATTGAACGGGAAGAGAAGGTTCCTGTGGGTCAATATAACCACTTGCCCACTAGATACCACTTGCCCACTAGATGGACTCAATGAGCTCCTTTCTGCTTATAGCAGAAGGCAGTTGGTGAATTACAAAAGGTTTTAAGTATCTACTCACAAAAATTACCTCCCGACTCTTGGGGCTAGCTACAGTTTCAGACAGCACCCAAACACTTCCAGGGAGTTCTGTTGATGCCTTGTGTGGTGGTTTAGCAGTTACCTGCCCCCCCTACCTTTTGACATAAACCCTGGCTAGGACTCAGGACACTGGAAGTTAATAAATGAAGCTTTGTATTTACAGCAATGCACAATATACAAGCAGATATTTACAAGGTATAGCAGATATTTACAGATATATACAGTGAAAAGGTAATACAGAAACACCACAGCCCTCCCAGAGACCAAAATCCCCAAGAGGGGTAACCAACCACCCCTACCACTTTTCCTCCCTTCCCCAATCTTATCTCCCGACCAGTTGATGCTGCAGATAAGCTGAGGTAGATCGGCCAGGGGGGTTAGTAGTAGGGAAGAAGTTAGCAGAATTACTGAGAATTAGCTACCAAGGCAGAGAGACAAAGGAGACCATGCAAAGATAACCTGCAGCCAGAGCGGTCTGAAACCATCTGGTATCTAATGTTTTGGGTACAATACTTAAAAACATTTTTTTTTCTTTCTCAGTAAAGCTCTGGGTGAAGTGACATCCTGTGTTTTCCTCTCTCAGCCAATAGCCTAATTTCTCACTCAAATTCTCCAATTAGGCTCGAACCAGCACACCTTGTCAGCCACTTAGGCTTCTGATTCTTCTCAGACTCTGTCAAGGATGTTGGGGAAGGAGGCAGAGGATCTCTGACCTGGTCTTGAATCCTCTGGGTGATCTGTGTCCCTGCAGGACTTCCCGTCTTGGCGGGACACTTTCAGGTGTAGGCAGGATGTCTTGGCAGATGTGAAGCCTTGGCGTGGATGTCACATTAGCTAAGCAGGCCTATTGCGTGGAGGCACTTATGCCTATTCTTGGTAAACTTGAAGCAGGCAGTTTCCAGGTAGACAAGCCCAATGTACTATTCAAGCAGAGCTAACTTACAGCTTAGCAAATACAATGCTGTAGAGCATGGCAGGATGCAGTAAAGCAGCGAGGCGGTGGCAGAATCACTGCCAGAAGCAGAGAGCACGATGAGGCAATGGTGGCAGTGCCAGCAGCAAGCAAGCACAGTGTCTCTACCTGCTCATCTCTTTTTAATCATAGAATCATAGAATCATTGAATGGTTTAGGTTGGAAGAGACCTCGAAGATCATCCAGTTCCAACCCCCCGCCATAGGCTGGGACACCTCCCACTAGAACAGGTCGCTCAAGACCTCATCCAGCCTGGCCTTGAATCCCTCCAGGGAGGGAGCAGACACAACCTCCCTGGGCAACCTGTGCCAGTGCCTCACCACCCTCACTGTGAAGAATTTCTTCCTAACATCCCGTTCAAATCTCCCCTCCGCCAATTTGAACCCATTCCCCCTCGCCCTGTCATTACAAGACCTTGTGAACAGTCCCTCCCCAGCCCTCCTGTAGGGCCCCTTCAGATACTGGTAGGCTGCTATAAGGTCTCCTAGAAGCCTTCTCTTCTCCAGGCTGCAGAGCCCCGACTCTCTCAGCCTGTCCTCAGAGCAGAGGTGCTGCAGCCCTCTGACCATCTTTGTGCCCTCCTCTGGACTCTCTCCGGCAGTTCCATGTTCTGCCTGTGCTGGGGGCTCCAGAACTGCACACAGTGCTGCAGGTGGGGTGTGAGGAGAGCAGAGCCAAGGGGCAGAATCCCCTCCCTTGCCCTGCTGCCCACAGCTGCTCTTGCTGCAGCCCAGCACACAGTTGCTGTCTGGGCTGCACTCACACTGCAGGCTCATGTTGAGCTTCTCATCCACCCAGACCCCCAGGTCCTTTTCCTCAGAGCTGCTCTCCAGCCACTCACCACCCAGCCTGTGGAGCCCTAGACCTAATGGGCCTTTGGACACAGATTAGCCAATCAGAACAGCAGTTAGCCAAGCTTGACCATACGAGGTGAAGCCATAGGCTTACTTTTAACCTTTCAAGGCAGAACACAAATGAGTGTGCAAACACATGCGGGTACCCTGTAGACAAATTTGGACAGACATGCTGGCACGAGGCCCTTTTGTCTTCCTTCCTGTGGTTGCTTCTCCCAACAACAGAAGGAGGAAGAGCAGAAAAATACGCCTGGGCAAACCAGGACATATTCAGGCCTATTTAACCCTCCACAACAGTGGGTTTGGTCTCATCTCCCAGGCAACTAGGGACAGAACAAGAGGACACAGTCTCAAGCTGCGCCTGGGCAGGTTTAGGCTGGAGGTTAGGAAGAAGTTCTTCACAGCAGGAGTGACTGGTATTGGAATGGGCAGATTGGGGAAGTGGTGGAGTCCCCATCCCCGGAGGTGTTTACAGGAAGGCTGGATGAGGCACTTAGTTAATGAGAAGGTGTTGGGTGATAGGTTGATGATCTTGAAGGTCTTTCCAACCTGTTTAATTCTCTGATCCTGTGGTTCATGGGGAGCAGGAGAAGCAGTGCCATAGGAGCTGTCTCCTCTTGGTACTCAACTTGGAGAATAAACTCTTTTTTTTGAAACCTCAGATGTGTTGATGAGGAACACTCTCAGTTTTATAACTGAAGAAAACACTGGTCATAAAATGGAACAATTTGTCTTCAGGATATGTTGTTTTGGTTTTTTTTTTTCCCCCACTTTCTATTTTTTTTTTAATTTAGATTTTTTGTGCTTTGTGAAAAGAGGCAGTATTTTTATGACTACTTGAGGATGTGGAGAAAACAGCCTGCACCCTGCCTCATCCAGTTTTCATTCACCATCCAATCATCAATCCCAGCATTTGGACTCAAAACTCCATTTCCATGGGTTGCATTTCTATTTCGTATATTTTGTTCCCTTTCTTCCCCTTTTCCCCAGCCTCTGTAAATTTTCCTCATTTCCCCATGTCCTGCATTTCTGGTTCCCCTTTTTTTTTCCCCACCTTCTGTTGAAAAAAACCCTTTACCTTCTATTTCCTGATAAAGTTTTATATCTTTTTTACTTCCAAATTGAATTATTTATTGGGTTTTTGGGCTCAGGGGTGGCTTATTTCAACCCAATACAAATGCATAACCACACATGCCAAAGTTTGTATCTTGACAAAGAGGGAAGATGCTGGTCCAGAAACAAACTGGGACCTTGAAAATAATGAAGCAATTAAAAAAAGAGGAAGCCAGCTGCGACATTGGACTGAAGGTGAAAAGCATAGTGTGAGGAAGACTGCTGGCCTTCATCCCAGATGACCACCAGAAGACCATTGGGAGAGCAGAAGCGGGACAGAGAGCAGGAGAACACAGAATCAATGTCAGGGGCTGGAAGTGACCTCAAAAGCTGATACAGTACAGCACCCCTGCAGAGTAGGATCTCCTGTACCAGATCACACAGGAACAGTTCCAACCCCCACTATGGCATAGGCAGGGACACCTCCCACTAGAGCAGGTCGCTCAAGACCTCATCCAACCTGGCCCTGAACACCTCCAGGCAGGGAGCAGACACAACCTCCCTGGGCAACCTGTTCCAGTGTCTCACCACCCTCACTGTGAAGAACTTTCTCCTAGCATCCCGTTTAAACCTCCCCTCTGCCAGTTTGAACTCATTCCCCCTCATCCTGTCATTACAAGACCTTGTGAACAGTCCCTCTCCAGCCCTCCTGTAGTCCCCTTCAGATACTGGAAGGTTGCTATAAGGTCTCCTGGAAGCCTTCTCTTCTCCAGGCTGAAAAGTCCCAACTCCCTCAGCCTGTCCTCATAGCAGAGCTGCTGCAGCCCTCTCAGCTGTATCTTGGTGGCCTCCTCTGCACTGGCTCCAACACTTCCATGTGCTGCTTGTGCTGGGGGCTCCAGAACTGCACACAGTACTCCAGGAGGGATCTGAGGAGAGCAGAGTAAAGGGGCAGAGTCCTCTCCCTTGCCCTGCTGCCCACAGCTGCTCTTAATGCACCCCAGCACACGAGGTTCATGCTGGAGCATTTTTGCAACACTTCACAGCCTCTCAAAAGAGTGACCCTGACAGCTACTCTCTCATTCCCCATCCCCTGCTCCACCCACTCCTCATTTGGAATTCCAGCACACAGCTGAGACTTAATTGCCCTGGCTGCTGATAAGAACATTAAAGAGTGTTGTTCTCAGTGGCAATGGTGCTAATGCCCACATTCCACCTGGACTTTGTACATCTAATGGCAGCACTTAGTGCCTAGCAGCCCAGACACTTTTCTATCCACTTCCTAGTCTACCACCCAAACAGCATCGTCAGTTTGTAAGGATATTATTGAGTGTATTAGTTTAAGCCAGTCCCCTTGAGCTCAAAAGGTCAATAAATACTTAATTCGATTTGGAAGTATAGAAAAAACCCCAACTTTAACAATAAATAGAAGGTATTTTAGGTAAGAGGAATTACAGAGGATGGGGAGAGGGAACGAAATAGAAGATACAGGTATAAGGTATGGGGAATTACAGAGGATGGGGGGAGAGGGAAAAAAATGCAAGATACAGGTGTAAGGTAAGGGAAATTACAGAGGAAAAGGGGAGAGGGAACAAAATACAAGATATAGGTATAAGGTAAGGGGAATTACAGAGGATGGGGAGAGGGAACAAAGTGCAAGATACAGGTATAAGGTAAGGGAAATTAGAGAGGATATGGAGGAGGAAAAACCCAAAGTAAAAAAAAAAACAAAAAAAAAAAAAAAAACCACCAAACAAACAAACAAACAAACAAACAAAACCAACCAAACCCCAAAATAACAAAAAACAAACCCAAACAAAACCCAACCTGTAGATGGGAGTGGATGGAAGTTGAATCCAAGTGGTGAAGTTGGAAATTGGTGGTAGATGCAGATGGATGCTGATGAGATGCAGCCAGTTAGAGTTCCAATGTGGCTGCTCTGCCCACGTGTTTGTTGGAGAGCAGGTGAGGAAATAGCAGCAGCAGGGAAGCAAGATGCTGAGCTGGTGAGGAGGCAGGGACAAAGAGGCAGAAACAAAACGTCATCCCCCCCCTTTGTAGGAAGTCTCAGCAAGATGTGGGAGGAGGCTAAACGCAACACGTGGGGGCAGGTTGGACCATCCCAAGGAAGGAGTCAGGATCCAGTTCAGAAAAGCCTCCCCAGGAGGGCCTTAACCCTCTACATTGAGGCTCACATCTTGACAGTGTTTAGAATTTGTACGTGATTAGTGCTTGGGGTGTTATTTCCCATCTCACTTGTGACTTGCAAATGAACTTACTGAGCTTTTCAGCGTTTTTAATCGTTTATCTTAGAGAAGGGAACTGCAATAAAACTGTAGTGTTAGCATAAACACTGGTGTGAATGGTCAAAGTGCATGTAGAACCACAGAATCACAGAATCAGGGTTGGAAGGAAACCCTCTGCCATGCCCAGGGACACCCTACCCTAGATCAGGCTGACCACAGCCTCATCCAACCTGCCCTTAAACACCTCCAGGGATGTGGCCCCAGACACCTCCCTGGGCAACCCATTCCAGGCTCTCACCACTCTCATGCTCAACAACTTCCTCCTCATAGCCAGTCTGAATCTCCCCAACTCCAGCTTTGCTCCATTCCCCCATGTCCTGTCACTACCTGATAGCCTCAAAAGTCCCTCCCCAGCTTTTCTGTAGCCCCCCTTCAGATCCTGGAAGGCCACAAGAAGGTCACCTGGAAGCCTCCTCTTCTCCAAACTGAACAGCCCCAACTCTTGCAGTCTGTCCTCATAGCAGAGGTGCTGCAGCCCTCTGAGCATCCTTGTGGCCCTTCTCTGGACATCCTCCAGCATCTCCACATCCCTCTTGTAATAGGGTCTCCAGAACTGGATACAGTACTCCAGGTGGGGTCTCACCAGAGTGCAGTAGAGGGGGAGAATCACCTCCCTGGCCCTGCTGGCCACACTTCTCCTGATGCAGCCCAGGCTCTGCTTGGCTTTCTGGGCTGCAAGTGCACACTGCTGACTCATCTTGAGCTTCTCCTCCACCAGCACCCCAGGTGCCTCTCCTCAGGGTCAGACCAGCCTCAAGCCCAGGTGTTTGCTGGATACCCAGGCCCTGAGCTGGAAGGTGTAGATGGGGAGCCATAGTTCAAGAGATGTTTAACCGCTTGCTGCACCACTGAGCTGTGTGGAAGTCTGGGGTGGGTGGCACAGAGCTGAGGATACTGAGGGAGCTGGCAGAAGTGCTGACCAAGACACTTCCCATCGTTTGGCAGTAATCCTGGCTAAGTGAGGAGGTCCCAGGTGAAGGGACTGGCAGATGTGATTGCCCATCCACGAGAAGGGCTGGAAAGAGGGCCCAGGGAGCTACAGGCCTGCCAGTTTGACCTCAGTGCTGGGGATGCTCATGGACCAAATTGTCTTGAGTGTCATCATACGGCAAGTACAGGGCAAGCAGGGGATCAAGTCCAGCCAGGCAGGGCAGGTCCTGCTTGATGAAACTTTACCTCCATCTACAACAAGGTGACCTGCTTAGCATGAGAGGGAACGGCTGAGAGTGTGGTTTACTTGGACTTTGGCACTGTCCACCCACTGCATCTTCCTGGAGAAGGTGGCTGCTCAGGGATTGGATGGGAGGGAGCTTCGCTGGGCTAAGAGCTGGGTATGCCCAAAGAACGCAGGGGAATGCAGCTACATCCAGCTGGCAGCCAGACACAAATGGTGCTCCTCAAGGCTCAGCCCTGCAGCCAGTTCTCTTTATCAGTCGTCTGGGAGAGGGGGGACTGAGTGCCCCCTCGGTAAGTTTGCAGAGCACAGGCTCACAGGATGTCAGGGGTTGGAAGGGACCCAAGGATATCGTCGAGTCCAACCCCCCCTGCCAGAGCAGGACCAGACAATCTAGCACAGATGACACCCAGACAGGCCTAGAAAGTCTCCAGAGAAGGAGACTCCACAACCTCTCTGGGCAGGCTGTGCCAGTGCTCTGTGGCCCTTACAGTAAAGAAGTTCCCCCTTGTGTTGAGGTGGAACCTCCTGTGCTGCAGCTTCCATCCATTGCTCCTTGTCCTATCACAGGGAGCAAGTGAGCAGAGCCTGTCGCCCCACTCTTGACCAGCCCTCAGATATTTATTGATTAAATCCCCTCTCAGTTTTCTCTTCTCCAGACCAAGCAGCCCCAGGTCCCTCAGGCTCTCCTCACCAGGCAGTGCTGCAGTCCCCTCATCATCCTTGTAGCCCTCCACTGGACCCTATCCAGCAGATCCCTGTCCCTCCTGAACTGGGGAGCCCAAAACTGAATGCAGTATTCAAGATGTGGTCTTACCAGGGCAGAGTAGAACCTCCCTTGGTCTGCTGGACACACTCTTCTTAATGCCCCCCAGGATCCCATTGGCCTTCTTGGCCACAAGGGCACATTGCTGTGCCATGGATGTTCTCCACCAGTATTTTCCAGGTCCCTCTCCACAAGGGCTACTTGCCAGCAGGTCACCTCCCAGCCTGTACTGCTGCATTTATTATTCCTCCCCAGGTGCAGAACTCTGCACTTATCCTTGTTGAACCTCATTTGGTTCCTCTGTGCCCAGCTCTCCAGTTTGTCCAGGTCTCACTGGATGGCCTCACAGCCTGCAGCTGGATCGGCCAAGCCTCCCAGTCTGGTGTCATCAGCAAACTTGCTGGTGGTGGCACTAAATTGGGAGGTAGTATTGATATGCTTGAAGGTAGGAAGGCTTTGACAAAGAGATCTGGACAGGCTGGATTGATGGGCCAAGGTCAGCCATCTAAACATGAGCCAGCAGTGCCCTCAACGTGGCCAAGAAGGCCAACAGCATCCTGGCCTCTTACCTGGAGCAGTGGAGCAGCAGGAGTAAAGAAGTGATTGTGCCCCTGCCCTCAGCCCTGGTGAGGCTGCACCTTGAATACTGTGTTTGGTTTTGGGCCCCTCACTAGAAGAAGGGAACTGAGGTGCTGGAGAGTCCAGAGAAGGGCAAGGAAGGTGGCTGAAGGGTGAGGCTGCATCCTTGAATACTGTGTTCAATTTTGGGCTCCTCACTAGAAGAAGGGAACTGAGGTGCTGGAGAGTCCAGAGAAGGGCAAGGAAACTGGAGAGCAAATCTTACCAGGAGGGGCTGAGGCAACAGAGGTTGTTTAGTCTGGAGGAGACTGCAAAGAGGTTGTAGTCAGATGGAGGTGGATGTCTCTTTTCCCTAGTATCAAGCTACAGAACCAGAGGAAATAGTTTGATGCTGTGCCAGAGGAAATCTCAAAGAACTTATTTGGCATTTTGAAAAACATAATAAGTAGGTTAAAAAAAAAACAAACAACCAAAACAACATTCTGACACAGGCTACAATTAAGGTGGCAAAACTTCTCCACAGAAGACAATTGCCTGTTGCCAGCATCTAGTTGCAGGGCAAGAAACAAAAAGACAGAGTAAAAGGAAATAGTGCATCTAAGAGTCACAGAATCATAGAATGGGTTAGGTTGGAAGAGACCTCAAAGATCATCCAGTTCCAACCCCCCTGTGCCATAGGCAGGGACACCTTCCACTAGAACAGGACACTCAAGGTCTCATCCAGCCTGGCCTTGAACACCTCCAGGGAGGGAGCAGACACAACCTCCCTGGGCAACCTGTGCCAGTGTCTCACCACCCTCACTGTAAAGAACTTCCTCCTAAAATCTCATTTAAATCTCCTCTCTGTCAGTTTGAACCCATTCCCCCTCGTCCTGTCATTACAAGACTTTGTGAACAGTCCCTCCCCAGCCCTCCTGTAGGCTCCCTTCAGATACTGGAAGGTTGCTATAAGGTCTCCTGGAAGCCTTCTCTTCTGCAGGCTGAAAAGTCCCAACTCTCTCAGCCTGTCCTCAGAGCAGAGGTGCTCCAGCCCTCTGAGCATCTTTGTGCCCTCCTCTGGACTCTCTCCAGCAGTTCCATGTTCTTCCTGTGCTGGGGGCTCCAGAACTGCACACAGTGCTGCAGGTGGGGTGTGAGGAGAGCAGAGCAAAGGGGCAGAATCCCCTCCCTTGCCCTGCTGCCCACAGCTGCTCTTGCTGCAGCCCAGCACACAGTTGCTGTCTGGGCTGCACTCACACTGCAGCCTCATCTTGAGCTTTTCCTCACTCCAGACCCTCAGGTCCTGTTCCTCTGGGCTGCTCTCAGCCAT
>VWZI01005198.1:9124-20824 GCA_013396835.1 Psilopogon haemacephalus
ACTGTTCACAAGGTCTTGTAATGACAGGACAAGGAGGAATGGGTTTAAAGTGGCAAAGGGGAGATTGAAAGTGGATGTTAGGAGGAAGTTGTTTGCAGTGAGGGTGGTGAGACACTGGAACAGGTTGCCCAGGGAGGTTATGGCTGCTCCCTCCCTAGAGGTGTTGAAGGCCAGGCTGGATGAGGCCTTGGTTGACCTGTTCTAGTGGGAGGTGTCCCTGCCTATGGCACAGGGGGGGTGGAACTGGATGAGCTGTGAGGTCTCTTCCAACCTAAACCATTCTATGATTCTACGATTCTCCAGGCTGCACAGCCCCAACTTTCTCAGCCTGTCCTCATAGCAGAGCTGCTGCAGCCCTCTCAGCATCTTGGTGGCCTCCTCTGCACTGGCTCCAACACTTCCATGTCCTTCTTGTGTTGGGGGCTCCAGAACTGCACACAGTTCACCGTGAGCTTTTCCACTCCTCTTGTTTCCTGCTTTTCCTGGCTTTTGCTTTACCTGGCAAATGCACTTGATGGTTTATTACACAACTGGATGGGTGGGGGTTGGGGTTTGACTTGCAGCTCTCTAAGCCTTTCTTGTTTAGATTCCTCTGCAGAGATCCCACCGAGATTAGCAGCAAATGTTGTAAGAGTAATTACATTTTTGGGGGCCTCTCTAACTGAGACAGATACGAAATTAGCAGACAACAGATGTTGGTTTCTTCTTGCCAAGGAGCGTAGCCAAGCCTGGTCACAAAGGTCCTCAAGAAGAAATCCTCCTTGTTCCCTTGTATATAATGCCACAGAAACAAGTGAGAAAACCTTTAATATTAGCATAGGTAGCAGAATTATTTGGGTAGCAAAAGATCTCCAAGATCACCCAGTCCAACCCTCAACCCAACCCCACCATGGCCATTGAACCATGTCCCACAGTGCCATGGCCACACAGCTCCTAAACACCTCCAGGGATGGTGACTCCACCACCTCCCACAGCCTGTGCCAGTGCCTGACCACTCATGCAGCAAAGGAATTTTTCCTCATCTCCAACCTAAACTTCCCCTGGCACAATTTCAGGACATTTCCTCTCCTTCTATCACCTGATACTAGAGAGAAAAGTCCAACCCCCACCTTGCTCCAACCTCCTTTGAGGATGTTGTAGAGAGCAATGAGGTCTGCCCTCATCCTCCTCTTCTCCAGGCTAAACACCCCCAGCTCCCTCAGCTGCTCCTCCCCAGCCCTGTTCTCCAGACCTTTCACCAACTTTGCCCTTCTCTGGACCTGCTCCAGCCTCTCAATGTCCTTCTTGGAGTGAGGAGCCCAAAACTGAACCCAGGATTCAAGGTGTGGCCTCAGCAGTGCCAAGTCCAGGGGCACAATCACTTCCTTACACCTGCTGGCCACAACATTGCTGATCCAGGTCAAGATGTTGGTGGCCTTCTTGGCCAGCTGGGCTCACCCTGCCTTAACTTCAGCTGCTGTCAACCAACACCTCCAGGTCCTTTTCCTGCTGGGCAGTTTCCAGCCTGCTCCAAGCCTGGAGCCTTCATGGGTTTGTTGTGACCCAAGTGCACGATCCAGCACTTGGCCTTGTTGAACCTCATCCTCCTGATGTCAGCCCATGGATCCAGCCAGCCCAGGTCTCTCTGCAGAACCTTCCTAGCCTCCAGCAGATCAACAACCTCACCCAGTTTGGTGCCATCTGCAAACTACCAGAGTGTGCCCTCAACTCTTTCATTGTTTTAGAGATAGCCTCTGTGAAGCAGAGGAACAAACAGCTCCTGGTAGTGATCTGTCCCATAAATAGTTGTGGCTGTTTCCCTCCCACCCTCTGCCCAGGGAATAAGTGTTAGGGTTGGAAGGGACCTCAAGCATCATCCAAGTTGGGCAGGGACGGGTTGCTGTAGATCATGTTGCTCAGAGCCACATCCATCTTGGCCTTAAACACCTCCATATCATCCTAGATCATTAAGTTGGATGGTGTGAGAAGGTCCAGAGATGCCCATAGTGATGGGAGATTCCAGGCAGCTCACAGAATCACAGAACTGTCAGGATTGGAAGAGATCTTGAGGATAATCCAGTTCCAGGTCCTCTGCTATGGGCAGGGACACCTCCCACTAGATCATGTTGCTCAGAGCCACATCCAGCTTGGCTTTAAACACCTCCATATCATCCTAGGTCATCCAGTTGGATGGTGTAAGAAGGTCAAGAGATGCCCAGCTTGGCCTTAAACACCTCCATATCATCCTAAGTCGTTAAGTTGGATGGTGTGAGAAGGTCCAAAGATGCCCATAGTGGTGGGAGAATGGATCCAAGTCTCCAAGCAACTCACAGAATCAGAGAGCTGTCAGGATTGGAAGAGATCTCGAGGATAATCCAGTTCCAGGTCCTCTGCCATGGGCAGGGACACCTCTCACCACATCACGTTGCTCAGAGCCACATCCAGTTTGGCCTTAAACACCTCCATATCATCCTAGCCCATTAAGTTGTGAGTAGATCAAGAGATGCCCATAGTGATGGGAGACTCCAGGCAGCTCACAGAATCACAGAACTGTCAGGGTTGGAAGGGATCTTGAGGATAATCCAGTTCCAACTCCCCTGCCAACCCCCTCAACTCTTTCATTGTTTTACCTGAAGTGATGTCCTCTGTGAAGCAGAGGAACAAACAGCTCCTGGTGGTGCTCTGTTCCATAAATAGTCATGGTTGTGTTTCTTTTTCTTTTTCCCCCAGGAATAAGTGTTTGGGTTGGCTCTAATCATTGGGTGTCATCACAGTGAGTTATGAAGGCATTAAGATGTGCATCACCCACCTGCAAAGAGTGATTTATCTGGGCTCCTTCGTGCTCTCCACAGCTCCAGGAACCTGCTGCCCATACTAAACACGTCCTGGTGGGAGCCCTCCTGGAGCTTGATTTGAAATGCAAGCAGAGCCCAGGAGCAGCAGGCAGGCAATTAAACACGACCACAGTGCTCCTGAGACAGCTGTCTGAGGTGTCTCCAAGGTGCTGAGGAGAGAGAGAGTGAGCTTCATGGCCAACACTTCTCTTGCTCTGTAAATCAACAGACACAGACACTTCCTTCCCCAGACACCTCATTCCCAGATATTTCATTCCCCAGACACCTCACTCCCAGATATTTCATCCCTCAGACATTTCATTACCAGATATTTCATCCCTCAGAGGCTTCACTCCCAGGTATTTCATCCCTCAGAAATTTCATTCCCAGATATTTCATTCCCCAGATGCCTCACTCCCAGGTATTTCATCCCTCAGATGCTTCCCTACCAGTTACTTCATCCCTCAGACATTTCATTCCCAGATATTTCATAGAATCACAGAATCATAGAATGGTTTAGGTTGGAAGAGACCTCAAAGCTCAGCCAGTTCCAACCCCCCTGTGCCATAGGCAGGGACACCTCCCACTAGATCAGGTTGCTCAAGACCTCATCCAGCCTGGCCTTGAACACATCCAGGGAGGGAGTAGCCACAACCTCCCTGGGCAACCTGTGCTTCACTCCCAGGTATTTCATCCCTCAGACATTTCATTACCAGATATTTCATCCCTCAGACATTTCATTCCCAGGTTATTTCATCCCTCAGATGCTTCACTCCCAGGTACTTCATCCCTCAGACATTTCATTCCCAGATATTTCGTCCCTCAGATGCTTCATTCCCAGATATTTCATCCCTCAGATGCTTCACTCCCAGGTATTTCATCCCTCAGACATTTCACTCCCAGATATTTTATGCCTCAGACATTTCATTCCCAGGTTATTTCATCCCTCAGATGATTCACTCCCAGGTATTTCATCCCTCAGACATTTCATTCCCAGATATTTCATCCCTCAGACATTTCATTCCCAGGTTATTTCATTCCCCAGACACTTAACTTCATTTCATTTAGTTTGGTTTGGTTTGGTTTTTGGCATTGTTTTGGGTTTTTTTGTTGGTTGTTTGGGGGTTTTTTTTGTTTGTTTGTTTGGTTTTTTTGGGGGGGGTTTGTTGGGGTTTTTTTGTTGGTTTTTTTTTTTGTGGTTTTATGTTTTGGTGTGGTTTGGTTTTTTTTTTTTCTTTAAGCAATTTCCCTGTTCTAAAGTAGGGTTTGGCACTAGATGATCCTTGTGGTCTCTTCCAACCCTGACTGATTCTATGATTCAATTCATAAGTCTATGGTGACTCAGCCTGGAGATGCTCTTAGGGACCAGCAGAGATCCTGCCCACACTCAGAGTCATTTTCTCAGGACACATTTGAGGCTCTTGGGTGTCCTGGTTTGAGATACAGCAGAGCTGATTCTGGTCGGGGCTGAGACTTCCCAGGTCAGACTCTGCTTATTTCAAAGGGTGGGTGGGCAGGGAACTGCTGAACCACCACCATTTCTGTGTTACCTTTTTACTCTATATATCTGTAATACATTGTGCATAGCTGTAAATATAAAGCTTCATTTCCTTAACTTCCAGCCGACTGAGTCCTAGCCTGGATTATTTCAAAGTGTGGGGGGGTGGGAAACTGCTGGACCACCACAGTTTCTGTGTTACCTTTTCACTGTCTATATCTGTAAATATCTGTGATATATTGTGAATATCTGTCTGTATATTGTGCAGAGCTGTAAATATAAAGCTTCATTTCCTTAACTTCCAGCCGACTGAGTCCTAGCCTGGATTATTTCAAAGTGTGGGGGGGTGGGAAACTGCTGGACCACCACAGTTTCTGTGTTACCTTTTCACTGTCTATATCTGTAAATATCTGTGATATATTGTGAATATCTGTCTGTATATTGTGCAGAGCTGTAAATATAAAGCTTCATTTCCTTAACTTCCAGCCGACTGAGTCCTAGCCTGGATTATTTCAAAGTGTGGGGGGGTGGGAAACTGCTGGACCACCACAGTTTCTGTGTTACCTTTTCACTGTCTATATCTGTAAATATCTGTGATATATTGTGAATATCTGTCTGTATATTGTGCAGAGCTGTAAATATAAAGCTTCATTTCCTTAACTTCCAGCCGACTGAGTCCTAGCCTGGATTATTTCAAAGTGTGGGGGGGTGGGAAACTGCTGGACCACCACAGTTTCTGTGTTACCTTTTCACTGTCTATATCTGTAAATATCTGTGATATATTGTGAATATCTGTCTGTATATTGTGCAGAGCTGTAAATATAAAGCTTCATTTCCTTAACTTCCAGCCGACTGAGTCCTAGCCTGGATTATTTCAAAGTGTGGGGGGGTGGGAAACTGCTGGACCACCACAGTTTCTGTGTTACCTTTTCACTGTCTATATCTGTAAATATCTGTGATATATTGTGAATATCTGTCTGTATATTGTGCAGAGCTGTAAATATAAAGCTTCATTTCCTTAACTTCCAGCCGACTGAGTCCTAGCCTGGATTATTTCAAAGTGTGGGGGGGTGGGAAACTGCTGGACCACCACAGTTTCTGTGTTACCTTTTCACTGTCTATATCTGTAAATATCTGTGATATATTGTGAATATCTGTCTGTATATTGTGCAGAGCTGTAAATATAAAGCTTCATTTCCTTAACTTCCAGCCGACTGAGTCCTAGCCTGGATTATTTCAAAGTGTGGGGGGGTGGGAAACTGCTGGACCACCACAGTTTCTGTGTTACCTTTTTACTCTATATATCTGTAATACATTGTGCATAGCTGTAAATATAAAGCTTCATTTCCTTAACTTCCAGCCGACTGAGTTCTAGCCTGGGTTATTTCAACGTGTGGTGGGGAACTGCTGAACCACCACAGCTTCTGTGTTACCTTTTCACTGTCTATATCTGTAAATATCTGTGATACATTGTAAATATCTGCGATACATTGTAAATATCTGCTTGTCTATTGTGCAGAGATGTCAATATGAAGCTTCATTTCCTTAACTTCCAGCCGACTGAGTCCTAGCCTGGATTATTTCAAAGGTTTGGGGGGGCAGGTAACTGCTAAACCACCACACAGCTCTGGAGCTGGGGACAGCTGGCAGGCAGGGCAGGCTGGACTCATTTGCAGGACTTGCATTCCAGGCAGGTCCTGCTCCCTCTGTCCTTCGACAGCCACAGCTGGGATCCCATCACTGGGAAGGGAGGAGAAGCTTTCGCCTGGATCCCAAGGAGTGGAGGAGGACAAGAGGTAAATATAGAACCCCCAAAATAATCCATCAGCCTGAGGGAGGGCAGGGGTGAGGACAGCAGCTGTGGGCAGGGCGGTGGCTGAAGGACATGGAGTGCTGGTGGCACTGCTGCTTTCCCCTTGTGATGTGACAAGCAGCCTCAGCAGTATTACACCACCTTTGCACCTGGTTGTAGCCACAGCATCCCGGTTTGGGCTCAGCTGATGACAAGAGGCTTATGGGCATAGAGTTGTGCTCCAGAGGTGGCACCGCCAGAAGGGAACGTGTGACAGAGAGGCAACCAAGTGGGGTAATTAGGCTGTGCCTTAATGAACTGGCTGGGTGGAAAACACTGACACCTACATTCCTGATGACTACGTTTAACGTGGTGTCAATGGTCAGGGTTGGGCCACCTTCTGACACCTTCCAATATTTCTGGGGTTACTGTCGAGGTGTTGCGAGTGCAGTTCTCAAAATCGAGTCCAGCATCACCATAACTTCCTCGAAAGTGCAGGCAGAAACCACTCTCTGGTGCTGAGCTTCATGTCATGAGCTGAACCCATGGGCTAGTAGCTAAACACTCCTTTGGCTGGCATCCACAGTCCCAGCTCCTGCTCCTCACCTTGGATTAATGGGCTGGTGCCAGAGCCTGGTGAAAAGGAGAACTACAGGATCACAGAATTGGTGAGGCTGGAAAAGCCCTCTAAGATCACCCAGTCCAACCATCAACCCAACACCACCATGGCCATTAAACTATGGCCCAAAGGGTCATGCCCACACATTTTTTTTTACACATCCGAGGACGGTGACTCCAGCACCTCCCTGGGCAGCCTGTGCCAATGCCTGACCACTCTTGCAGCAAAGGAATTGCTCCTAATCTCCAATCTAAACCTCCCTTGGCACAATTTCAGCCCAGGGTAGCCACAGGGTCACTCTGCCTTGCACAGTTACAAGCAATATGACTCCACTATCACCAGCAGCTCCTCTAGGAGCATCTAGGGACCACTTGTGGTCCCTTCCAACCATGACTGATTCTATGATTCCATGACAAGCAATGTGACTCCACTATCACCAGCAGCTCCTCTCATAGTGGTCAGGCTTGCTGGGGTGCCTTCAAGACTGCAAACTCCAACCATTACATCCCAAATAAACCTCCCCGGGACCAATTTCAGGCCAGGGTAGCCACAGGGTCACTCTGCATTGCCTTGGAACTAGATGATGCTTGTGGTCCTTTCCAACTCTGACTGATTCTATGATTCTGTAACAAACAATGTGACTCCTCCATCATGAGCAGGATCTCACATTGAGGCCAAGCTTGCTGGGGTGCCTTCAAGACTGCAGACTCCAACCATTATATCCCAANAACTGCAGGGTCACTCTGCCTTGCCTTGGAACTAGATGATGCTTGTGGTCCTTTCCAACTCTGACTGATTCTATGATTCTGTAACAAACAATGTGACTCCTCCATCATGAGCAGGATCTCACATTGAGGCCAAGCTTGCTGGGGTGCCTTCAAGTCTGCAGACTCCAACCATGATATCCCAACTAAACCTCCCCTGGCACAGTTTCAGGCCAGGGTAGCCACAGAGACACCCTGCCTTGCACAGTTACAAGCAATGTGACTCCACTATCACCAGCAGCTCCTCTCATAGTGGTCAGGCTTGCTGGGATGCCTTCAAGACTGCAGACTCCAACCATTATATCCCAACTAAACCTCCTCTGGTGCAATTTCAGGCCAGGGTAACTGCAGGGTCACTCTGCCTTGCCTTGGAACTAGATGATGCTTGTGGTCCTTTCCAACCCTGACTGATTCTATGATTCTATGACAAGCAATGTGACTCCTCCATCATGAGCAGGATCTCACATTGAGGCCAAGCTTGCTGGGGTGCCTTCAAGTCTGCAGACTACAACCATTATATCCCAAATAATCCTCCTCTGGTGCAATTTCAGGCCAGGGTAACTGCAGGGTCACTCTGCCTTGCCTTGGAACTAGATGATGCTTGTGGTCCTTTCCAACCCTGACTGATTCTATGATTCTATGACAAGCAATGTGACTCCTCCATCATGAGCAGCATCTCACATTGAGGTCAGGCTTGCTGGGGTGCCTTCAAGACTGCAGACTCCAACCATTATATCCCAACTAAACCTCCCCTGGCACAATTTCAGGCCATTTCCTCTCATTCTGTCACCTGACACTAGGGAAAAGAGCCCAATCCCCCACTTGGCTCCAACCTCCTTTCAGGGAGTTGCAGAGAGCAATGAGGTCTCCCCTCAGCCTCCTCTTCTCCAGGCTGATCATCCCACTCCACTCAGCTACTCCTCACCATACCTGTTCTCCAGGCATTGCCTCTCATTGCCCTTCTCTGGACCTGTTCCAATGTCTTCTTGGAATGAGGGACCTAAAACTGAACCCAGCTCCTGTCACCTCCTCTCTGAGCAGAGCCAGATTTTCCCTGTAGCTTTAAGCCTTCTCTCAGCACCCAGCTTTCTGGAAGCATAGGGCAAGGACAGTTGATACATTCCAATTGTGTGCCACCAAAAGAGTGTTGAGAGCTAAGGCAGTCATGCTCTGGTGGCATCGTCCCTCCTGGCTTCTTTTTCAATCATTTGTGGGTTGAAACTTGATCTTTCCATTCAATATCATCCCCAGGGCCATGTCTAAAGCATCTTTCCAGTGAGGGTGGGGAGGGAGAGACTGGAACAGGTTACCCAGGGAGGATGTAGATGCCCCTTCCCTGGAGGTGTTCAAGACCAAGTTGGATGAGGCTTTGAGTGACCTGTTCTAGTGGGAGGTGTCCCTGCCTATGGCAGAGGGGGGTTGGAACTGGATGAGCTTTGAGTTCCCTTCAAACCTAAACCATTCTATGATTCTAAGATGTTCAAGGCAGATGTGGATATGGCACTTTGGAACAGGGTTTAATGGTCACAGTGGTGTTGGGTTGAAGATTCAATTTGATGGTTGCCCTGAAAGGTGATGGAATCCCAATCCAGCAAATCTGAGCTTCCACGACGTGAAGGTCCTTGACAGCGTGACAAACCTGCAGTACGGTGTGCAGCTCTGGAGCCCCCAGCACAGCAAGGACATGGAAGTGTTGAAGCCAGTCCAGAGGAGGTCACCAAGATGCTGAGAGGGCTGCAGCAGCTCTGCTATGAGAAGAGGCTGAGAGAGTTGGGGCTCTGCAGCCTGGAGAAGAGAAGGCTTCCAGGAGACCTTGGAGTGGCCAAGGGGGCTACAGAAGGACTGTGGAGGAGCTATTGGCAAGGTCTTGTAATGACAGGATGAGGAGGAATGGGTTTAAAGTGTCAGAGGGGAGATTTAAACTGGATGTTAGGAGGAAGTTCTTTGCTGTGAGGGTGGTGAGACACTGGCACAGGTTGCCAGGGGGGTTGTGGAGCACAGAATTACCAAATGTGATTGGGTGATTCTGTGCTCCACAACCTCCCTGCATGTGTTGAAGGCCAGGTTGGATGAGTCCTTGAGCGTCCTGATCTAGTGGGAGGTGTCCCTGCCTATGGCACAGAGGGGNATTTATTTATTTATTTATTTATTTATTTTTGCTAAGTTTATTTTTAGCTCTTCCACACAATTCACAGATCTGGATTAAATTCCCCTCTCCATGATAGTGGGGAGGCAGTTGGCGCACGCTGAGCGTCTGTCGCCGCCGGGAAGCGTGACCTACAAAAAACTGGGTGATAATATCATCCCACAGCCATGAATTATTCAGCTGGTGGGGAGAGAAGAATGGCTCTGGAAATCCAGACTGAGCTCTTGATCCCACCACTCCTCCCCTTCTGGCACTTGGCCCGTGCTACGGTCAGGGAAAGGGCTACCAGAGGCCAAACGAAAGGATGAGGAGCAGCGGAGAGAGCTTGGGGGGTGGTCAGCCTGGAGAAGAGGAGCCCGAGGGGAGACCTCACTGATCTCTAACAGCTCCCTGGAAGGAGGTTGGAGTGAGGTGGGTGTTGGTTTCTTCTCCCTACCATCAAGTGATAGGTCAAGAAGGCTGGATGAGGCTCTGTCCAGCCTTATCTAGGATAGGGTGTCCCTGCCCATGGCAGAAAGGTTGGAACTGTTTGGTCCTTGTGGTCCCTTCCAATCCTGACTGATTCGATGATTCTATGATTCGATGATTCTATGATTCTATGATTCTATGATTTGATGATTCTATGATTCTGTGATTCTGTGATTCTATGATTTGATGATTCGATGATTCGATGATTCTGATTCTGTGATTCTATGATTCTGTGATTCTATGATTCTATGATTTGATGATTCTATGATTCTATGATTCTGTGATTCTATGATTCTATGATTTGATGATTCTATGATTCTATGATTCTGTGATTCTGTGATTCTATGATTCTATAAATAGCCCTTAAGTTGCACCAGGGGAGGTTTAGTTGGGATACAATGGTTGGACTCTGCAGTCTTGAAGGCACCACAGCAAACCTGACCTCAGTGAGAGGAGCTGCTGGTGATGGTGGAGTCACATTGCCTGTAATTGTGCAAGGCAGAGTGACCCTGTGGCTACCCTGGGCTGAAATTGTGCCAAGGGAGATTTAGATTGGAGATTAGGAAGAGTTTGTTTGCTGCAAGAGTGGTCAGGCACTGGAACAGGCTGCCCAGGGAGGTGTTGAAGAAACCTGTGGGCCATGGCACTGTGGAACACGGTTTAGTGGCCATGGTGGTGTTGGGTTGATGGTTGGACTGGGTGATCTTGGAAGTTTCCCCCAGTCCAAACAATTCTGTGATCCTATGAGAACTGTAGAATCATTTTGGTTGGACAAGACCTTCAAGATCCTTCAGCCCAATGACTCTCTAACTCTCCCGAGGCTGGTGCCATAACCATAAAATCATCATCATAGAATCAATCATAGAATTCATAGAATCAGCCAAGGTTGGAAGGGACCACAAGGATCATCCAGTTCCAACCCCCCTGCCATGGGCAGGGACACAGTGAAGACATCATAGAATCCTTTGGGTTGGAAAAGACCTTTAAGATCACCCAGTCCAACCATTCTCTAGCCCTATCAAGGCTGGAGCTAAACCACATCCCTCAGCAGCACATCTCTGTGGCTTTGAAACACTTCTAGGTAAGGGGATTCAACCACCTCCTCGGACGCCTGTTCCAGTCTTTGAGAACTCTTTCAGTGAGGCATTTTCTTCTTATCTCCAACCTAAACCTCCCCTGGTGCAACTTGAGGCCATTTCTTCTTGTCCTGTCACTTGCTTCTTGAGAGAAGAGACCAACACCCCCCACACACTCCAAGCACCTTTCAGGGAGCTGTCGAGAGCAAGGAGGTCTCCCCTCAGCCTCCTCTTCTCCACACTAAACACCTCCAGTTCCCTCAGCTGCTTCTCATTAGCCTTGTTCTCCAGACCCTTTTCCAGCTTTGTTGCCCTTCTCTGGCCCTCATGACTTGACAGTCAGCCTGCTCATGGAGAAAAGACCTGAGCCCGGAAGCCAGGAAAAGGACTTTCTAGAAAAATAATTCTTTAAGTAAGCTGATGCCTGCAAGGCACCATTTTGACTTTCAAATTTTCCTCAGTATTTAGTATCCTCTCCTCTCCTCTCCTCTCCTCTCCTCTCCTCTCCTCTCCTCTCCTCTCCT
>VWZI01005198.1:21187-32143 GCA_013396835.1 Psilopogon haemacephalus
CCTCCCCTCTCCTCTCCTCTCCTCCCCTCGAAACTGAACCTGGGACTCGCTTCGATTTGCATTTTTGCTTTAATTGCTCTGGATGAGAAGGAGCAAACTGTCCTCAGAAGCTGCAGGTGAAACATGCCATGCTATTTTAGCTCATTAATTCTCCACTCTCTTCACACCAGCTGAGAATTTCTTGTTCTTTCAGGCATTCAGACGAGGTCTTCTTTTGTCCTGCTTTGTCAGCAATGAAATATTGTCTGTGCCTACCCTGAGACGCTCACCAATTTGTTTTTCCATGCAATAAAAAGGCCTGACAAAAACCACCCAGTGCAGCAAAATCTTGAGGTGAAAGCAGCAAAATCTTGAGGTGACCTGGTGGGTCACAGACCCATGCAACGGTAGGGACATCGTTCAGTCCAACCCTGGGTTGTCCCTGCCCATGGCAGGGGGGTTGGAACTAGATGGTCCTTGTGGTCCCTTCCAACCCTGACTGATTCTATGATTCTAACCCCCCTTGTCAAGGCAGGGTCACTGAGATAAGGTCACACAGGAACATCTCCAGGTTGGTTTCGAATGTCTGCAGAGATGGAGACTCCACCACCTCTCTGGGCAGCCAACTCCAGGGTTCCATCACCCTTAAATTAAAGAAGTTCCTCCTCATCTTTAGATGCAACTTCTTATGATCAAGTTTGTGCCCACTGCCCCTTGTCCTGTCACTGGGCATCACTAAAAAAAAGGCTGGTCCCACCCTTCTGCCCCCCATCCTTTAAGTATTGATAAGCATTGCTGAGATCCCCATTCAGGCTGTTCTTTTTCAGTCTCAAAAGCCCCAATTCTCTACCTTTCCTCATCAGAGAAATGTTCTAGAAGGTGGCAGTGCTGGTGGACTGAAAGGAATCCAACCCTTCTCCCAGTGGGACAATGGAGGTATCCAGCAGGACAGTGAAAGTATCCAGCAGGACAGTGGAAGTGTCCAGCAGGACAATGGAAGTATCCAGCAGTGAGAAGCAGTCAAATCCTGTTGCTTCTTTTATTGTCTTGGTAGAAAATAAATCATAGAACCGTAGGAAGGGACCTCTGCACATCATCCAGTCCAACTCCCCTGCCAAGGCAGGGCCACTGAGTTAAGGTCACACAGGAACATCTTCACGTTGGTTTTGTATGTCTGCAGAGATGGAGACTCCACCACCCCTCTGGGCAGCCTGCTCCAGGGCTCTATCACCCTTTAATTAAAGAAGTTCCTCCTCGTCTTTAGATGCAACTTCTTATGGTCAAGTTTGTGCCCATTGCCCCTTGTCCTGTCACTGGGCACCACTAAAAGAAGCCTGATCCCATCCTTCTGCCCCCCATCCTTTAAGTATTAGATCAGCATTGCTGAGATCCTCATTCAGGCTGTTCTTTTCCAGACTCAAAAGCCCCAATTCTCTGCCTTTCCTCATCAGAGAGATGTTCTAGAATGATAGAATCATAGAATGGTTTAGGTTGGAAGAGACTTCCAAGATCATCCAGTTCCAACCCCCCTGTGCCATAGGCAGGGACACCTCCCACTAGATCAGGTCGTTCAAGGCAGTGCTGGAGGACTGAAAGAAATCCAACCCCTCCCCCAGTGGGACAATAGAGGTATCCACCAGGACAGTGGAAGTATCCAGCAGGACAATGGATGTATCCAGCAGAGAGAAGCAGTCAGGCCTTGTTGCTTCCTTTATTGTCTTGGTAAAAAAGAAATCATAGAACCAGAGGATGGTAAGGGTTGGAAAGGACCTCTGGAGATCATCCTGTTCAGCCCCTCTGCTAAAGAAGGGGGACCACATCAGCTTACATAGCATCACAATGCCCAGCTGGATTTCACTGACATAAAAACTGCACAGTTAGAATAGAATAAGCCAGGTTGGAAGAGACCTCCAAGCTCATCCAGTCCAACCTAGCACCCAGCCCTAGCCAATGGCACTAAGTGCCCCATCCAGGCTTTGCTTCAACACCTCCAGGGATGGGGACTCCACCACCTCCCTGGGCAGCCCATTCCAATGCCAATCACTCTCTCTGCCAACAACTTCCTCCTAACATCCAGCCTGAACCTCCCCTGGCACAGCTTGAGGCTGTGTCCCCTCCTTCTGTTGCTGGTTGCTTGGGAGAAGAGCCCAACCCCACCTGGCTACAACCTCCCTTCAGGTAGCTGTAGACAGCAATGAGGTCTGCCCTGAGCCTCCTCTTCTCCAGGCTGCACACCCCCAGCTCCCTCAGCCTCTCCTCACAGGGCTGTGCTCCAGGCCCCTCCCCAGCCTTGCTGCCCTTCTCTGGACACCTTCCAACACCTCAACATCTCTCTTGAATTGAGGGGACCAGAACTGGACACAGCACTCAAGGTGTGTCCTGACCAGTGCTGAGTACAGGGGCAGAATAACCTTTCTTGTCCTGCTGGCCACACTGTTCCTGCTCCAGGCCAGGATGCCATTGGCTCTGCTGCCCACCTGGGCACACTGCTGGCTCATCTTCAGCTCCTATTTGCCAGCACCCCCAGGTCCCTCTCTGCCTGGCTGCTCTCCAGCCACTCTGTCCCCAGCCTGTAGTACTGCCTGGGGTTGTTGTGGCCAAAGTGTAGAACCCTGCACTTAGCCTTGTTCAGTCTCATACCATTGGCCTCTGCCCACCCATCCAGCCTGGCCAGGTCCCTCTGCAGGGGCCCTCCTACCCTCCAAGAGATCCACACCTGCTCCAATCTTGGTGCCATCTGCAAACTTACTGATGCTGGACTCAATCTCCTCATCCAGGTTATCAGGAAAAATATTGAAGAGGATGGGATCCAGCACTGCTCCCTGGGGCACACCACTCAGGAACATTTTCAGGTCATTTTTGAATGTCTGCAGAGAAGGAGACTCCACCACTTTTCTGGGCTCCAGCACCCTCAAATCAAGAAAGTTTTTCCCTGTGCTGAGGTGGAACTTCCTCAATATGAGGAAACCATCACGGAATGGTTTGGATTGGAAGGGACCTTTAGAGGTCGTACAGTCCAATCCTCCTGTAGTCATCAGGGACATCTGCAACTTGATCCCCAAACAATCTGACCTGCAATGGTTCCAGGGATGGGACATCTACCACCTCTCTGGGCCACCTGGGACAATGTTTCACCATTCTTCCTTATTAAAAAACTACTTTCTTCCTTCTGTCTAGTCCAAATCTCCCTCTTTTAGTTTCTAAGCAATGTAGTGGGGTTGAGGGACATGGGTTTGGGGTGATCTAGCAGTGCTGGGTTGATGGTTGGACTCAATGATCTCGAAGGTCTCTTTCAACCAAAACAGTTCTATGCTTCTATGATCTTAAAGGTCTTTTCCATACAGAAAAGATGTGATGATTCCTCAAGAGCCAGGTGTTGGGGATTTTTTTTTTTTTGGTCTTGTGAAAAGTCCAGGATGAGGTGAGGGGCCTGGAGCACAGCCCTGTGAGGAGAGGCTGAGGGGTGTGCAGCTCAGGGCAGACCTCATTGCTCTCTACAATTACCTAAAGGGAGGTTTTAGCCAGGTGGGGTTGGGCTTTTCTCCCAGGCAACCAGCAAGAGAATGAGGGGACACAGTCTCAAGCTGTGCCAGGGGAGGTTCAGGCTGGATGTTAGGAGGAAGTTCTTCCCAGAGAGAGTGATTGGCATTGGGAGGTGGTGGAGTCCCCATCCCTGGAGGTGCTTGAAGCAAAGCCTGGATGAGGCACTTAGTGCCATTGGCTAGGGCTGGGTGCTAGGTTGGACTGGATGAGCTTGGAGGTCTCTTCCAACCTGGCTTATTCTATTCTATTCTATTCTATTCTATTCTATTCTATTCTATTCTATTCTATTCTATTCTATTCTATTCTATTCTATTCTATTCTATTCTATTCTATTCTATTCCTATTCTAGTCTATTCTATTCTGTTCTATTCTAGAGTGGAGATCTCTGTGCCATCTTGCACCATCCACATCCTCCTTGTGTCACATCAAACTGCTGCAATCCTTCCCTTTATGCCTTTCAGTGTTTGGCCTTAGGAACTCAATTTTTTATTTCTTTTTGCTCCATCTGAGGGGGAACTGTTGGCTGCAGCCACCCAAGGGTGCTCACTGCCAAGCAGAGGAGCACAAATGAAGGACTGGATGGGCACAGAGACACTTTGGAAAGCAACCATCTTGGATTATTGTTTTAACGCATCCCATGGCAGCAGGAGGAGGAGGAAAATATTTTTATCCAAAGACAAAATGTTCTCACAGTTCTGCAACATGCCCTAAATGTAAGCTCCTCAACCCTGCATGCTTTTGACTCTGCTGGAGCTACTGAAGAATCACAGAATCATTTTGGGCTGGAAAAGACCAGCCCTGAGTCACAGAATCATTCCGCCTGGAAAAGCCCAGCTCTGGGGCCTCCAACACAAGGACGTGGACCTGCTGGAGGAGGTCCAGATGAGGCCACAGAGATGATCAGAGGGCTGGAGCACCTCTCCTACAAGGACAGCCTGGAAGAGCTGGAATTGTTCAGCCTGGAGAAGAGAAGACTCCAGGGACACTTTAGAGCAGCATTTCAGGGGACCTACAGGAAGGCAGGGGAGGGACTGGACAAGGGGCAATGGTTTGAAACTGGAGCAGGGGAGATTTAGGTTGGACATCAGGAGGAAGTTCTACACAATGAGAGTGGTGAGATAGTGGAACAGGTTGTTCAGGGGGATGTGGTTGAGGCCCCATCCTTAGAGACATTCAAGATCAAACCTGATGTGGCCTTGGGCATCCTGTTGCAGGTGGAGCTGTCCCTACTAACTGCAGTGGGTGGGGTGGGGTTGGACAAGATGCCCTTTGAAGGGTCCCAGTGCATTCTGTGATTCTGTGACCTTTAAGATGACCAAGCTCACTCTCTGACACAACTCACTTGTAGTCTGGAGAGGAGAAGGGTGAGGGCAGACCTCATTGCTCTCTACAACTACCTGAAGGGAGGTTATAGCCAGGTGGGGTTGGCCTCTTCTTCCAGGCAACCAGAAACAGAAGAAGGGGACACAGTCTCAAGTTCTGCCAGGTGAAGCATAGGCTGGATGTTAGGAGGAAGTTGTTGGCAGAGAGAGTGATTGGCATTGGAATGGGCTGCCCAGGGAGGTGGTGGAGTCCCCATCCCTGGAGGTGCTTGAAGCAAAGCCTGGATGGGGCACTTAGTGCCATTGGCTAGGGCTGGGTGCTAGGTTGGACTGGATGAGCTTGGAGGTCTCTTCCAACCTGGCTTATTCTATTCTATTCTATTCTATTCTATTCTATTCTATTCTATTCTATTCTATTCTATTCTATTCTATTCTATTCTATTCTATTCTATTCTACAACTCTACCCAGTCTGGTGGTAACCCAGGCGCAGCCCAGCAAACCGCACAGCACAGCAACCACATTTTAAACCAAATACGACCCCAAAAGAGAAGCTCGGGTGAGAACCTGATCAGTGCACTGAGCAGAACAAACAGCAATTAAGGTCCCCTCCCACCATCTTCCAGCCAGCTGTAGGATCCACATAGTGAAAGGGGCAATTTGCAATCACTTCAGCTGTCTAATTTAGAGACGCCATCGCCACAAGCCGCTGGCGACAGTCTCGATCTACCGCGGTCACGGCCCAGCCTTCCATGTCATCACAAGCTCTGGCTTCAGATGGATTTCAGATGTTTATTTATAACCTATTGTCTTGGAGGTCCTGCAGTGTACTTCTGCTCTTCGCTCCTTCCCAGTCCGCAGCAGAAACAATAGCTCTGATGGGCAATCAGCACCCGTCAGGGTCTTGATGGTGCCGCACGATGATGACAATAATTCAGAAGTAATCTTCTGCAGCAGACAAATTAAAGCCCTGAAAAAATTCTTCGCTGTGGGATTCAGGGAGAAGTTCTGGCAGGGAAAAACTTCTTGCATTTAAAGCCAGTCGGAGTTCTGAAGTCCTAAATTCCTAAAAGTTGAAGTCACAAAGTGCTAACGTCAGAGTCCTGAAGTCCTGTAGTCAGCAATGTTGGAGTCCTGAAGTCCTAAAGTCCTACATGTTAGCATCCTCAAGTCCTAAAGTTCTAAAGGTTGAAATCATGAAGAGCTAAAGGTCAGAGTCCTGAAGTCCTGAAGTTCTAAACATTAGCATCCTGAAGTCCTAAAATCCTAAAGGTCAAAATCCTTAAGACCTAAAGGTCAGAGTCCTGAGTTCTAAAGGTTGAAATCATGAAGAGCTAAAGTCAGATTCCTGAAGTCTCAAAGTCAGAAATGTTTGAGTCCTGAAGTCCTAAAGGTCAAAATTCTTAAGACCTAAAGGTCAGAGTCCTGAGTTCTAAAGGTTGAAATCCTTAAGACCTAAAGGTCAGAAACTTGAAGTCTTAAAGTCCTAAATGTTAGCATCCTGAAGTCCTGAAGTTCTAAAGGTCAAAATCGTGAAGAGCTAAAGTCAGATTCCGGCAGTCCCAAAGTCAAAAATGTTGGAGTCCTGGAGTCCTGGAGTCCTGAAGTCCTAAAGTCCTAAATGTTAGCATCCTGAAGTCCTAAAGTTCTAAATGTTAGCATCCTTAAGTCCTAAAGTTCTAAAGGTTGAAATCATGAAGAGCTAAAGTCAGAGTCCTGAAGTTCTTAAGTCAAAAAGGTTGGAGTCCTGAAGTCAAAAAGGTTGGAGTCCTGAAGTCCTAAAGGTCGGAGTCCTGAAGTCCATAACTTCTAAGGTTGACATCATGAAGAGCTAAAGTCAGAGTCCTGAAGTCAAAAAGTTTGAAGTCCTGGAATCCTGAAGTCCTAAAGGTCAGAGCCCTGAAAACCTAAAGGTCAGAGTCTTGAAGCCCTGAAGTCCTAAATTCCTAAAGGTCAGAGTCTGGAAGTCCCAAAGTCCTACAGGTTGGAGTCCTTTGAGATCATCAACTCCAACCACTTCCGTGGAGCTCACAATCCCACCACAACTGCTAAGCTACCACCACTAAATCACATCCCTCAGCACCACATCCACACATCTTTGAAATCCCTCGAGGTATGGTGAGTGCACCACCTGCCCAGGCAGCCTGTTCCAAGGCCTGAGAAGCCCTTCTGTGAAGATGTTTCTCCTAATGATGTTTCTTCACAACGAGAATGGTGAGAGCCTGGAATGGGTTGCCCAGGGAGGTGGTTGGGGCCACTTCCCTGGAGGTGTATAAGGCCAGGCTGGGTGAGGCTCTGTCCAACCTAATCTAGGGTAGGGTGTCCCTGCCCATGGATGGGGGTGGAGATGTTGGAACTAGATGATCCTTGTGGTCCTTTCCAACCCTGACTGATTCTATGATTCTAATACTCAGCCTGAACCTCCCCTGGCACATCTTGAGGCCATAAAGGAGCCTTTGATACATCAGGTTTGCACAATCAGCTGTTCACCAGGAAATCCCTCACCTCCAGACTTGGACAGGCTGCAGGGCTGGGCAGGGAGAAAGGTAATGAAATTCAACTAGGACAAGTGTGGAGTCTGGCACCTGGGAAAGGAACAACCCCAGAGAGCTGCATAGGTTGGGGACTGACCTGTTGGAAGGCAGCAAAGGAGAAAAGGATTTGGGAGTCCTAGTGGATGGGAGGATGATCATTAGCCAGCAATGTGCTCTGGTGGCCAGGAAGGACACCGCCATTCTGGGGTGTATCAGAAGGGCTGTGGTTTGTAGGTCAAGAGAGGTTCTCCTGCCCCTCTACTCTGCCCTGGTGAGGCTGCATCTGGAGTACTGTGTCCAGTTCTGGCCCCGCTAGAACTGCTGGAGAGAGCCCAGCACAGAGCCACAAAGATGCTGAAGGGAATGGAACATCTCTCTTATGAGGAGAGCCTGAGGAGCTGGGGCTGTGCTGCTTGGAGAAGAGGACACTGAGAGGTGACCTCATCAATGTTCATGAATATGTGCAGGTGAGTGGCAGGAGGCTGGAGCCAGGCTCTGCTGGGTGATGCCCAGTGACAGCATAAGGGGCACTGGGTGGAAGCTGAGGTACAAGAAGTTTCATTTAAACATGAGGAGGAATTTTTCCCCTGTGAGGGTGCCAGAACACTGGAACAAGCTGCCCAGGGGGATTGTGGAGCCTCCCTCCCTGGAGATATTCAAGCCCTGCCTGGATGTGTTCCTATGTGACCTGCTCTAGGTGATCCTGATCTGGCAGGGGGGGTTGGAGTAGATGAGCTTTGGAGGTCCCTTTCAGCCCCTGACATTCTGTGATCCTATGACTCTATTATTCTATGAAGTTCCCATCAAACACTTCACTAAACCCACACTTTGGACAAGGTGAGAGTCTCAAAGGGTTTGTGCTCCTCAGCCAGCAGAAGTGGTTGGTGGTAGAAGAGGGCCCTGGAGCAGGCTGCCCAGAGAGGTTGTGGAGTCTGCTTTTCTGGAGAGCTTCCAAACCCAGCTGGCCATCATGACGTGAGCAAGATGCTGTTGGTGACCCTGCTTCATCATGGAGGGGGTTGGGCTGGATGATCTCCAGAGGTCTCTTCCAACCCCCAGCACCCTGTGATACTCTGGGCTCTCCTGGTCTCCACGCTGTGAGCACACCCAAAGCACCAGCAGGGGGTAAAACAGAAAAAACAACAAAAGAAAACCAAATAAAGTGAAAATGTGCCTAAAATGCTTAACTTTCCATTGCTGACATCATTAAAAAGTTGCTTCCAAGAGGAATTATTTTTCTCTTTTTTTTTTTTTTTCCTGCTGTGCTTTAGGAAGAGCAGGGAAGCTGCTGAGAGCTGCCAACAGCGAGCAGGTGTCCAGATAACATTTGGTCCTGTCAGAGACATTTTTGTTTTCCATTCCACACCCGTGCAGGTTGCCAGAAGATTTGAACAGGATGGAGGAAACCTCCCCCCCCAAAAAAAAAAAACAAAAAAAAAACACCCCAAAAAACCCAAAAACCAAAAACTCAGGACCCAAAAGTTGACAGCAATGCAAGGTGAAATTTGCTCTTTACAAGAAAAAGAAAAAGGTCTTCTCCATAGCAAGGGCAGCAAACATCTCAGTCCCAGCCAACTGAAAGGCTAACAAAAATCTTAGTTGTCCTGCCAGGTGTTTTAAGCTGGAGGGAAACATGGCAGAAAGACCAACCACGAAGTGCTGGCTTGTGGTCAAGGGTTAGGGCTGGGCTTCTCTGGTCATCAGAGAAGTGCCAGAGGCTCTCCATGAAGCCATCTCCCTTCCCAAAGGGAAGAGAAAGGGAATAAGGGGGAGAGATTGATAGGGTGGGAAAGAAACTCAGCCGTGATAGAAACAAGAACAATCCCATGGAAGAGGAGAGACTTAGACTGGAGATTAGGAAGAAATTGTTTACAGTGAGGTGGTGGAACAGGTTGCCCAGGGAGGTTGTGGCTGCTCCCTCCCTGGAGGTGTTCAAGGCCAGGTTTGATGAGGCCCTTGAGCAACCTGTTCTAATGGGAGGTGTCTCTGCCCATTGCAGGGAGGTTGGAACTGGATGATTTTGCAGGTCTCTTCCAACCCAACCCATTCTGTGATTTTATGAAACAGAAATCAGCCCTGAGGAACAGGACTTGGGAGTCTGGGCTGATGCAAAGCTGAAGATGAGGCTGCAGTGTGAGTGCAGCCCAGACAGCAACTGTGTGCTGGGCTGCAGCAAGAGCAGCTGTGGGCAGCAGGGCAAGGGAGGGGATTCTGCCCCTTTGCTCTGCTCTCCTCACACCCCACCTGCAGCACTGTGTGCAGTTCTGGAGCCCCCAGCACAAGAAGGACATGGAAGTGTTGGAGCCAGTGCAGAGGAGGCCACAAAGATGATCAGAGGGCTGCAGCAGCTCTTCTGTGAGGACAGGCTAAGAGAGTTGGGGCTGTGCAGCCTGGAGAAGAGAAGGTTTTCAGGAGACTTTGTAGTGGCCTTCCAGTATCTGAAGGGGTCTAGGGGAAGGCTGGGGAGGGACTATTGACAAGGTCTTGTAATGACAGGATGAGGAGGAATGGGTTTGAAGTGGCAGAGGGGAGATTTAATTGGGATGTTAGGACGAAGCTGTTTGCAGTGAGGTTGGTGAGACATGGGGACAGGTTCCCAGGGAGGTTGTGGAGCACAGAATCACCCAATGTGATCTTTGATCACATTCTGTGATTCTGTGTTCCACAACCTCCCTGGAGGTGTTGAAGGCCAGGCTGGATGAGTCCTTGGGCAACCTGTTCTAGTGTAAGGTGTCCCTGCCTATGGCAGGGGGATGCAAGTGGATGATCTTGCAGGTCCCTTCCAACCCAACCCATTCTATGATTTTGCAAAACACAAAGAGACACAAAGCAATACAGAACCCAGTCCCTGATGGCAATGACATCACCAATGTCACCACTGCTGCTGATTAGAAAACAGAGAATCACAGAATTAACCAGGTTGGAGAAGACCTCTAAGATCATTATAGAATCACAGAATGGTTTAGGTGGGAAGGGATCTCAAAGCTCATCCAGTTCCAACCCTCCTGATATATACAGTTAAAAAAGATAATACAGAAACACCACAGCCCTCCCAGAGATCAGAGTCCCTAAGAGGGGTCCCAAATTGGCAGAGGGGAGATTTGAATGGGATGTTAGGAAGAAGTTCTTCACAGTGAGGGTGGTGAGACACTGGCACAGGTTGCCCAGGGAGGTTGTGGCTGCTCCCTCCCTGGATGTGTTCAAGGCCAGGCTGGATGAGGTCTTGAACGACCTGATCTAGTGGGAGGTGTCCCTGCCTATGGCACAGGGGGGTTGGAACAGGATGATCTTTAAGGTCTCTTCCAACTTAAACCATTCTATGATTCTATGATTCTATATAACAGATATTTACAGATATATACAGTAAAAAGGTAATACAGAAACACCACAGCCCCCCCAGAGATCAGTCCCTAAGAGGGGTTCCCAGACTGGACTCAGCCAGCTGGAAGTTAAGGAATGAAGCTTCATATTCTACAGCTCAGCACAATATGCAAGCAGAGATTTACAACATATCACAGATATTTACAGATATATACAGTAAAAAAAGGTAATACAGAAACACCACAGCCCTCCCAGAGAT
>VWZI01005198.1:53303-68378 GCA_013396835.1 Psilopogon haemacephalus
CCCCCCACCTCCTTCCCTCTCCCTTTCTTTTCTCCCCCCCATCTCCTTCCCTTTCTCTTCCCTAACATACCTGTCCTTAGAAGGAGAAGCCAGGTCAAGGATGTGGCATAGCTGAGTCCTTCCTAATTGAGGTTAAAACCTTTCCCACTGCTAAGTATGATGACCTTAGGGATGTGGTTTAGTGGTTGGACTCAATGGTCTTAAATTTCCAACCTAGCCAATTCTGTGATTATCTCAAGTTTGCTTTTGTTGGTGTCTCTTCCTCTAATCCAGTAACTTAAAGAGGAGCAAATATTACTTAGCTTGCATGCAAGATGATTTCCTGTCCCTTGAAGTTATAAACAGGGTGTGACAGTGCAGCCCAGAGTGACTTTTTGGTGGTCTTTAGTAGTTGTTCCACCTCTCCATCAGGTGAGAGAATGCTGATGGCTCCCAACTGCTCCTGTCTATTTTAACAGTGACACTTTTCAGGGGTGACTCAACTTTGACCTTGGGACAGGCAGGGTCACCTGGAAACCATCTCCAACTTGAAATTTGCCTTTCATGGCTCCTTGAATGACCACAAAAAAACCTTTTGTCAAGATGAGATTTCTAATTAGAAATGTGTAAATAGTAAATTACTTCTCTGGGAGAGGTCCCAGATGTGAAGGTTTTGACATGGTAAGGAAAATAGTTTGGGTAGGTACCCCAAGGGGAATGAAAAAAGTCTAAAAATAGTCATGTGGCCTGAAATTTGAAGTATTTGGAAAGATTTTTCTTTTGAGGGCTACAAAAGATTTTTGAGGACCTCGAAAAGATTTTTTGGGGGGACTTTGAAAGATTTTTCAGAATCCTTAAAGTTTTTTAGGTACCTGGAAAGTCTTTGAAGGGTTTTTTTTTAAAGACCTTTGAGGCTTCTGGAGGGCTGGAGAGGGTTGGAATTTTCTGGAGGAGTTTGAGAGGTTTTTGTGGGAGGTTTTCTGGAAGACTTTGAGAGGTTTGGGTTTGTTTGTTTTTTTTATGTTTTCTGGAGGACTTTGAGAGGTTTCTGGAGGACTTTGACGAGTTTTTGGGGGAGGTTTGCTAGAGAACTTTGAGAAGCAGTTTTGGGAGGTTTTCTGGAGGACGGTGAGAGGTTTCTGGAGGACTGTGAGAGTTCTCTTGAGGGGTTTTCTGGAGGAATTTGAGTGGTTTCCTGAGAACTTTGAGAGGTTTTTTTTGGNTTTTTTGAGGACTTTGTAAGGTTCTTTTAGTCCTTTTAAAAGGTTAAGTACTCCTGAGTTCAAATTGAACTCTTTAAGTCAAAATCTCCTTACCCCAATTTCCTTAGTGTAGAAAACAAGGCAGGGAGAGGGGAGGCTGAGAAACTTGATGCAAAGAGCTAAGTTCCTCGCCCTCAACGCTGCCTTAAATGTCTCTGTGTTTCGGCTTGCTGTCTCTGCTGCTGCCTGCATTTTTAGTCTGTTTAGTAAACACACTCAAAGGAAACAAAGGGCACAAAATATTAACCAGAATGTCTTTTCAGAGCTCTGTTTTGTTTCGCCCTCAGACAACGCATCCAGTCGTTTGCGCTGCCCAGCAAACCACCACCACCACCAGCTCCGTTAATGAAGAGCACTCTAAACAGGTTTATCTGTTTGCTTTCCACTTGTGTTTCATCACCTTTTTGGTAACTCAGTTGTTTTTTTTGTTTTTTGGGGGTTTTTTTGTTCATCACTAATGGATTCTTTTGCCTCTTCCTAGAAATCTACATGGACAGAACACAAATCACCTGATGGAAGGACCTATTACTACAACACCGAAACAAAGCAGTCCACGTGGGAGAAGCCAGATGACCTCAAAACGCCTGCTGAGGTGAGCTAAATTCAGGTGGAACATCACTGTTTGGGAAGGGTTTTTTAACTGTTTGTCTGAATAGAAGGGTTTGTGGCAACAGCTCGGGGAAGGGGAGACTCCAGGGAGACCTTCTGGAGGCCTTTCGGTGTTTAAAGGGAACGATCGGAAAGCTGGGGACAGACTTTTGAGCAGAGTCTGTTGTGGCAGGACAAGGGGTGATGGTTTGATGTGAAAGAGGGTGATTTAGACTGGAGAGAAGGGAGAAATGTTTGATACTGAGGGTGGTGAGACTGTGTCTCTTATTGTCCAGAGAGATGGTAGATGCCTCATCCCAGGTGAGGTTGTTTGGGGCCCTGAGCAACGTGCTCTAGTTGCAGATGTCTCTGCTGACAGGACAAGGGGTGATGGTTTGATGTGAAAGAGAGTGATTTAGACTGGAGAGAAGGGAGAAATGTTTGATACTGAGGGTGGTGAGACTGTGTCTCAGGTTGTCCAGAGAGATGGTAGATGCCTCATCTCTGGAACCATCCCAGGTGAGGTTGTTTGGGGCCCTGAGCAACGTGCTCTAGTTGCAGATGTCTCTGCTGACTGCCTGAGGATTTGGATTGCCTGATCCTTAAAGATCCCTTCCAACCCAAACGAGTCTGGGATTGAATTGTTCCAGATTTTTTAAAATTTATTTTTTGTTCCACTGGGGGAAAACTCTTCAAATAAACTTAACTAAGCACTAAGGGTAGCCATGTTTCTATTAAACAAAACTCATCTTGAAATTGAGGAGGAAAACTGCAGAGCTTTGTTTCTTCTGTAGCTTCAAGTTCCAATAACATCAAGCGTGGGATACAAACATTTGTGCAACATCTGCCCAAGTAATATTTATCACTAGGGAAGATTTTGCTTGAAGAATATTTGCCATGTATCCATAAGTTATGGATCATTAAGTTATTTCTTGGCATCTTTATTTTCCGTCCTCTTTTTTTTGTCTTTCTCCTTTCCCCTTTTTTTTTTTTTTTTTTTGCTTCTTTCTTCTCTTTTCTTTTGTCTTCTTCCTTCCTCTTTCCTTTTTTCCCTGCCTTCCGTCCACTTTCATTTTATTTTTCCTTCCTTCTCCTCTTTCCCTCTTTTTTTTGGCCTGCCTTCCCCTCTTTCCCTCTTTTTGCCCTCCCTGCCCCTCTTCCCCTCTTTTTTTTTTTTTCCCTCCCTCCCCCCCTCCCCCCTTTTTTTTTTTNTCCTCTTTCCCTCTTTTTTTTGGCCTGCCTTCCCCTCTTTCCTTTTTTTTGCCCTCCCTGCCCCTCTTCCCCTCTTTTTTTTTTTGCCCTTCCTGCCCCTCTTTGCCTCTTTTTTTGCCCTTCCTTCCCCTCTATCCTCTTTTTCTTGGCATTATTACTTCCCTCGCATGCTTGGCATGAGGTTTGTGGCTTAATTCTAGCTAACTTCTACCTTTTAAACACTACCTTAAGTATTGTAAATAACATCAGTCTTTTTGTTTTCTCTCCATTAGCAATTGTTGTCTAAGTGTCCCTGGAAGGAGTACAAATCTGATGCTGGAAAGCCCTACTATTACAATTCCCAAACAAAGGAATCACGCTGGGCAAAACCCAAAGAGCTTGAGGATCTTGAAGGTAATGATAACAAAAGTCAGGAGGGAAGAGGGGGTGGTGAGGTGCAAGCTGTGCAGATTGCATTAACTTGGGGCCACGATTTGGTATCAAAGCAAAGCAGTCCAACTTCTGTTAGAAATGACACCTGGAGTTAATGCTGTCTGAGATTTCCATGGATCAGCTTTTCCTCCTGTGTCTTCACCTGTCCTTTTTGCACTGTAGTTTTAGTTCTTGCATGTGTGGCAGCAGTACCAGCTGCCCTTCATGTCCCCCAGCAGGAACTGGGTCAGGATAGTAGGGCAGTGATTTGTACAGGGCTGTAAGTGCTCTTTCTGCCTTAGCAATAGGTGATGCTTCAAACCTCTCTGCAGTTTAGGGCTCTGGAGGATTTGATAGAAGTCACTATCTAGATTAGGTTCTGTCCAGCCTAATCTAGGGTAGGGTGTCCCTGCCCATGGCAAGGGGGGTTGGAACTAGATGATCCTTGTGGTCCCTTCCAACCCTGACTGATTCTATGATTCCAATCACTGATCCTTTGGAAACTTGTGGGAACTTAGTAGAATACATGTGAAGGTTCAGGCTTTGAGCCAGCAATGAGCCCTTGTGGCCAAGAAGGCAAATGTTTTCCTGGGGTGCATTCAGAAGAGTGTGAGCAGCATGTCAAAGGAGATTCTCCTCCCTCTGCTCTGCACTAGTCAGGCCACATCTGGAGTTGTGGGACCAGTTCTGGGCTCCCCAGCTCAAGAGAGACTACTAGAGAGAGTCCAGTGTAGGCTACAAAGATGCTAAAGGGCCTGGAACATCCCTGAGGAGCAAAGGCTAAGAGCCCTGGGGCTGTTGAGTCTGCAGAAGAGCAGCTGCAGGGGGGATCAGATCAAAGGATCTGTGTGGGGGCAAAAGGGGGGCCAGACTCTTGTCAGTGGTGCCCAGTGCCAGGACAAGGGGCAATGGGCACAAACTGGAAGCCAGGAGGTTGCACCTGAGGATGAGAAGAAAGTTGTTTGTTGTGAGGGTGCTGGAGGCCTGGAGCAGGCTGCCCAGAGAGATTGTGGAGTCTCTTTGTCTGGAGAGCTTCCAAGCCCAGCTGGGAATTGTGATGCTGGGCAAGCTGCTGTGGGTGCCTCTGGTGTAGCAGGGTGGTTGGACTGGATGGTCTCCAGAGGTGCCTTTCAACCCTCCTGTGCTAGGCTTCTGGGATTCCATGAAAATGCTGCTATCAAAGAATTTGCATTTTTGGGTCAAAATCTGCCAAAAAATAGAAAGTATTAAAAGTAGTACAGAAAACCAAATGTTAGAATAAAAAAGATCTGGTTCAGTAAGCCTGGTTTTCTAAAAGTTCCTTAAACTAATCTTGTAAAGCTTAAATAATTATTTTAAACTAGGCAGTTGTCTTTTTGCATATCCCTAATCTTTATTTTTAATGAGAATTTAGAAATGGAGTTGTAGCCCGACTTAAGTTCGTTCTTCAAAGGACATAAAAATTGAAATTACTGATTAAAGAAGAGTGTGTCCAGAGAAGGGCCACAAGGATGCTCAGAGGGCTTCAGCACCTCTGCTATGAGGACAGACTGAAAGAGTTGGGGGCTGTGCAGTCTTGGGAAGAGGAGGCTCCCAGGTGACCTTCTTGTGGCCTTCCAGGATCTGAAGGGAACCAACAGAAAAGCTGGGGAGGGAATTTTGAGGCTCTCAGGTAGTGACAGGACTCGGGAGAATGGAGCAAAGCTGGAGGTGGGTAGATTCAGAGTGGATGTGAGGAGGAAGTTGTTGAGCATGAGAGTGGTGAGAGGCTGGAATGGGTTGCCCAGGGAGGTGGTTGAGGCCAGATCCCTGGAGGTGTTTGCAGCCAGACTGGCAGAGGCTGTGGGCAGCCTGATCTAGGGTAGGGTGTCCCTGGGCATGGCAGGGGGTTGGAACTGGCTGATCCTTGTGGTCCTTTCCAACCCTGACTGATTCTGTGATTTAAAGCCCTTTCTTAATTACATCGTGTTAATAGTGACTCTCAAAAACTATTTCTGAAAGTATTTTGACTTCTTTTTTTTCTCCTTTTCTCCTCTAGCAATGATAAAAGCTGAAGAAAACAGGTATGTGTGCTAAAGGGGTTTATGTGGAATCAGGTCCTTGAACCTTAAAAATGCTTAAAATGCTTAAAATTGCTCCTGTAGTGCACTACAGTTGCTTTAGTTTATTAAAACCTTGGATGGTGAAGGTTTCTTTTGAAGTGTAATGATTGATGCATGAAACTGTTTCAGTAAAGCATTTCCTTTCTCTGAGCTAAGATTAGTTTGGGTCCTTCTGGAAGGGGCTTCTGCTGGAGGGCTCCTCCCTGGTGGAGGTCCCTTCCTGTGGGTCCTTCTTGAGACTTCTGTCTAACCAGACCCTAAACTTTTGATTTAGTGCTTTGTCAGCTTTAAACTCCAGGTTTCTCTGAACCACTAAGTTGTCCCCTGCTTGTATGTGACTGCTGCCATTTGTTTGGTCCCTGCAGCACAAAGCCTGAAGATTCCACTCCAGCCACATCGACTCCAGCTGCAGCTGCAGACGCCACGAACGCCACCACCGTGGCCACAGCCGAAACTGCCGCCGCGGCTGTCGCCACCAATGCTGCTGCTTCTGCAGCCACAGCAGCCCCTGAAGCAGATGCTGCTACAGCTTCTTCTGTGGTAGAAAATGAAAGTGGTGGCACAGCCACGGCTGAGGAACAGGGGCAGGCAGCTTCTGCACCTGCTGGGCAGGAACAGAGTGGAGAAGCTGCAGCCAACGCGACAGATGACTCTTCCAAGCAGGAGGCCTCAGGAGAGTGAGTGAAATCACAAAGGGTGTGGCTTTGCAGTCTTGCCTTGCTTCTAGGGTCTGGTTTATCTTCAGTTGTAGATGCCCAGATTCTTTGATAGATTTCTTCAGTGAAAGGTGGGCATAAATAAATGGCAGGAGAGAAGGATGAGGAACCTTCTCCCTAGGATCTTAAACCCTGCAGAGAACATCAGTGGCACAAAACTCTCATTGATTTTTGAGAGCTGTTGAGATTTAACTGGAGGTCATAGAATCATAGAGTGGTTTAGGTTGGAAGAGACCTCAAAGATCATCCAGAGGTCAGGAGGAAATTCTTCACAATGAGGGTGGTGAGACACTGGCACAAGTTGCCCTGGAAGGTTGTGGCTACTCTCTCCCTGGAGATGTTCAAGGCCAGGTTGGATGAGGCCTTGAGCAACCTGGCTTAGTGGAAGGTCTCCCTGTCCATGGTAGGGGGTGCTGAAAATAGATGATCTTTGAGGTCCCTTCCAACCATTCTATGATTGGGCTCAATGATCTTGGAGGTCTTTTCCAACCATGACACTTCTAGGATTGCATGAGGTCCCTTCCTCTATGATTCCATGATTGGGCTCGATGATCTTGGAGGTCTTTTCCACCCAAGACACTTCTAGGATTGTGTGAGGTCTCTTCCTCTATGATTCTATGATTGGGCCCTAGAGCTGTGCAATTAGCTACAATATGAAGGAAATGCAATAAAATAATTTTATGATCCTTGTGGGCCCTTCCAACCCTGACTGATTCTATGATTCTGTGAATTTGATGTCTTGATCAGTTGTGTGATGTCTGTAAGGAAAAGTCTCCTGTAGAATGTTTATCTTCTGTACTATTATTTTCGTTTGAATTGCAACTTAATTCACTCTGGTGATGGTGGTTTATGAGTCTTCTGTAGAGAAAGTGCTTATATAATGATTTTTGAAATTTTTGTCTCTAGTGCTGCTTCAAAGAAAGAGGATGATGATGCCCAGCCTGTTAAGAAGACCTATACATGGAATACAAAGGAAGAAGCCAAGCAAGCATTTAAAGAGCTGCTGAAAGAAAAGGTATTTCAGTCAATTTAATGCTTTATTGAGCTATAAAAACTCTTTATTTATCAGAAATTATCAGATAGTCCAGATTTTTGGTCATCTTTGTGGCCCTCCTCTGGACATGCTCCAGCAGGTCCATGTCCTTCTTGTGTTTGGGGGTCTCAGAGATGGACACAGTCCTCCAGGTAAGATCTCACCAGAGCAGAGTGGCACAATCCCCCCTCTCATCTGCTGGCCACACTTCTTTAGATGCAGTCCAGGCTGCCACTGGCCCTCTGGGCTGCAAGTGTCCATTGCCAGCTCCTGTCCAGCTTCTCATCCACCAGCACTTTCACAAGCCCTTCTCTGCAGGGCTGCTCTCAATCTCATCATCCCCCCCATTCTGGATTGACATTGAGGATTTCCCTGCCTTAGCTGCAGGACCTTGCACTTTGCCTTTTTGAACCTCATGAGGTTCTTCTCAACTTGCCTCTCCAGCCCATCCAGGTCCCTTTGTATGGATTCCATCCATCAGTCTTATCAACCACACCACTCAGCTTGGTGTCATCAGCTAACTTGCTGAGGGTGCTCTCAATCTGTCTGTATTGTTGCTGAAGACACTGAACATCACTGGTCCCAGTACAGACCTTTGAAGGACACCACTTGGCATCCACCTGCATCTGGACGTTGAGCTGCTGACCGCTACCTTTTAGATGTGATCATCCAACCAGTCCCTTATCCAGTGGGCAGTCCACCCATCAAATACATATCTGCCTGGCTGAGAGAGAATGATGTTGTGAGGGACTGTGTCAAAGGCTTTACAAAAGCCCAAATAGATGACAGAATCATAGAATGGTTTAGGTTGGAAAGGACCTCAAAGCTCAGCCAGTTCCAACCCCCCTGTGCCATAGGCAGGGACACCTCCCACCAAAACAGCTCACTTAAGGCCTCATCCAGCCTGGCCTTGAACACCTCCAGGGAGGGAGCAGCCACAACCTCCCTGGGCAACCTGTGCCAGTGTCTCACCACCCTCACTGGAAAGAACTTCTTTCTGACATCCAGTTTAAATCTCTCCTCTGCCACTTTAAACCCATTCATCCTCATCTTGTGATTACAAGACCTTGTCAATAGTTCCTCTCCACCCTTGCTGTAGGCCCCCTTCAGATACTGCAAAGCTATTACAAGGTCCCCTCAAAGCCTTCTCTTCTCCAGGCTACAGAGCTGAGCCCCAACTCTTGTAGCCTATATTCAAAGGCATCTGTTGGCTTTCCCTTGTCCACTGGTGTAGTTATACCATTGTAGAAAGCCACTAGGTTGGTCAGGCAGAGCTTGCCCTTGGTGAAGCTTCCATAAGTCAGTTAGATTTAAAGGTATTTTTATGCTCCTCTGGGATAGTACTTCTGGAATTGTATTTAATTCTGGTGGGAGTCATGCTTGCCAATGTCTTTATCTGACAGATGAAAGTATTGCCTGAGCCTCCAGTTTTTAAAACAAAAGGAGACGAAATGGGAATAAAATGAGCCTGGCTTTGTTTTTGTTTTTTTTTACCCCCCTCAGAGTATTTGAGATCTGTTTGCGTTTTGCCTAATGAGTAGTTCTAGAACAGACAAACTCCCAGGAGAATTCATTGTGGAGATGACAACAACCCCCAGACCACCTGGTTTTGTTTGCCATGTAGGCTGTTAATAACAGTTAAACCAAATAACAGTGACAGAAGATGCTGTCTGAACCTCCAGAGGGAAGCTTTTTCTTTTCCTGAGGGCTCTTTTTAAAGTCATTCCTTGGTTCCAAACCTAATTAATCAACAATTTCGTGTCTCCACAGCGAGTACCATCCAATGCTTCTTGGGAGCAAGCAATGAAAATGATCATTAATGATCCTAGATACAGGTAATGCTGGATTCAGTCCTCTTTCAATTTTACATGAGCACCATTTGAGCTACTTTCACTCTTCTGACTTAACTCAGCACAGCTGTTTGTGCATTTCTCGCCTCCTACCGCTGCCGGGGACCTTTTTTTCCTTTCCCCCATTAAAAAAAAAAAGTGCAACTCCTGGGCTTAAATTTTTCACCTGGAAAGGACGTGGCAGCTGTTGGTTGTATTTTATGGTTTTCAGGGTTTTTTGGGGGGGATTAAAAACAACCCAAAACCCCAAAATATTTACACTGAGCTGAAGACTTTGCTAGGTTGCTTCTTAAACGGGCAGCAGAAAAATGGTGGAGATCTGTGATAAAAGATGATTCAGATATTATTACAGTGTGAAATGCAGCCTGAAAGCATGAAGGTAGCTCATATTTTATTGTTAAATACTTACTGCTTTTTTCTTTTAATGATTGCCATTAATCCTGATGGTGACTGGGCCACTTAGATGACATTTGCCTCTTGCTTGACTGATTAAAACCTGTTGCATTTTAGCCTTTTGCTTTTGTTTTTCTAGTTTAATTCTCTTTTAGTATAACTGATGTTGTTTGTTTTTTTTCTTTGCTGTGAAGTGCTTTAGCTAAATTAAGTGAAAAAAAGCAAGCTTTTAATGCCTACAAAGTTCAGACAGAAAAAGAAGAGAAGGAAGAAGCAAGATCGAAATACAAAGAAGCTAAAGAGTCCTTCCAGCGTTTCCTTGAGAACCATGAGAAGATGACCTCCACAACAAGATACAAGTAAGGCAAACATTAAAGGAAGTTCCATATTTCACTGTCTTGCCAAGTTAACCAAATCTGGTTGCTGAAAGCTGCCTTGCTCTTCATGAATGCCAAACTTACAACATGTTCAGCTTGAAAACAAATGGTAGCTGTAGTGGTTCGGACTTCCCTGCTCCCTCCCCCACCACGTTTAAAATCACCCGGAGTAGACTCAGCCAGCTGGAAGCTAAGGAATGAAGCTTCATATTTACAGCTTAGCAAAATATACAAGCAGATATTTGCAACATATTACAAGTATTTGCAGCTATATACAGTAAAAAAGTAGTATAGAAACACCACACCCCTCCCAGAGTCCCCAAGAGGGATTCCCAACCACCCTTCCACCTTCCCCCACCCACCAGTCTTATCCACCCAGAATAGACTCAGCCAGCTGGAAGTTAAGGAATGAAGCTTTATATTCACAACTTAGCACAATATACAAGCAGATATTTGCAACATATTACAAGTATTTACAGCTATATGCAGTAAAAAGGTAATACAGAAACACAGTGCCCCTCACAGAGATCAGAGTCCCCAAGAGGGGTTCCCAACCACCCTTCCAACTTCCCCCATCCACCAATCTTATCCACCCAGACTAGACACAGCCAGCTGGAAGTTAAGGAATGAAGCCTGGAGAAGAGAAGGCTTTGAGGAGACTTCAGAGCAACCTTCCAGTATCTGAAGAGGGCCTACAGGAAGGCTGAGGAGGGAGTATTCACAAGGTCTTGTAATGAGAGGATGAAGAGGAACGGGTTCAAACTGACAGAGGGGAGATTTAAACGGGATGTTAGGAGAAAGTTCTTCACAGTGAGGATGATGAAACACTGGCACAGGTTGCCCAGGGAGGTTGTGGCTGCTCCCTTGCTGGAGGTGTTGAAGGCCAGGCTGGATGAGGTCTTGAGTGTCCTGATCTAGTGGGAGGTGTCCCTGCCTATGGCACAGGGGGCTGCAACTGGATGATCTTTGAGGTCTCTTCCAACCTAAACCATTCTATGATTCTATGAGTCACTGCTTAGCACAATATACAAGCAAATATTTGCAACATATTACAAGTATTTACAGCTATATGCAGTAAAAAGGTAATACAGAAACACAGTGCCCCTCACAGAGATCAGAGTCCCCAAGAGGGGTTCCCAACCACCCTTCCACCTCATCCCCATCCACCAATCTTATCCCACAATCCGCCTTAAGTGCCAGGTGAACAGGGAAGATCAGCCAGAGGGGTTAGAAGCAGAAATTGATTAATTGGGTTACACAGATCCATCTGGAAGCCAAGGAGAGACAGAGAGAGAGATCAGACTCCGCAGACAGAGCATCTCTCTTATCTGTTTGTGTCCTTGCTTTTGTACCTTTCAGTAAACCTATGAGTGAAGTAGACATCACCTTTCTTTTCTTTCCACAGCCTATAATCTGATTTCTCTCATTAAGATATTTCAGAGTAGCCTCAAATCAGCACAGTAGCTAAAATTTGTATAGGAATATTCTCATTTTCGTAGACCCAGGTGAAACCAGCTCAAGTGGGTGATCATGCATTGAGCTTTTGTAACTATAAATGAAAGGACACATCTGCTTTAATTTGGTTTTAGAAAGTTATCACAGAAAACAAATCCAAATTGCAGAATGGTGGGAATCAGACCTGGAGAACATCCAGTCCAGCCCAACCCCACTGCTGCACCAGGGGTGACCACAGCAGTTTGTCCAGCACCACGATGCCCAGCTGGGGTTTGAATCTCTCCAGACAAGGAGACTTCACAACCTTTCTGGGCAGCCTGCTCCAAGCCTCCAGCACCCTCACACCAAACAACTTTCTCCTCAGCTTCAGGTGGAACCTCCTGGCTTCCAGTTTGTGCCCATTGCCCCTTGTCCTGGCAGCACTGATGCCACCTGGCACCACCATCCTTTTGCCCCCCACAGCTCCTTCAGCTCTTGCTGAGCATTGCTCAAATCCCCTCTGGGGCTGCTTTTCTGCAGGCTCCACAGCCCCAGGGCTCTCAGCCTTTCCTCCTCACATAGATGCTCCAAGCCCTTCAGCATCTTTATAGCTTCCAGTGGACTCTCTCCAATAGTTTCATCCTTCTCTTGAATTGCGGAGCAGAAGCTCAGAAATGAACCCAATATTCCAGACTGGAGCAGAGGAACAGGGTAGGAGGTGAACCTCCCTTGACCTGCTGGCCACACTGTTCTTCATGCACTCCAGGAGCCCATTGGCCTTGTCTACCATGGCACGTTAGTGGCTCCTGGGGAACTTGTCCACCAGCACTGCCAGGTCCTTCTCTGTGGAGCTGCTTCCCAGCAGGTCACCTTTACTAGTGCAGGGGTTCTTCCTCCCCAGTGCAGGTGCATTTTCCCAAGACATAAGATTTGGGAGATATGATGCAAACCCATTATTAATTATCAAGAGTTCTTTAATGTTGTTGTAATGCAATGGGACAGTTTGTGTTCACCAGTCAATGGTTGTTTGTTTTTCTTTTGTTCTCTCCAGAAAAGCTGAGCAGATGTTTGGGGAGATGGAAGTCTGGAACGCGATATCGGAGCGCGATCGCCTTGAGATCTATGAAGATGTTTTGTTTTTTCTGTCTAAAAAGGAGAAGGTAACTTTCTTTCAGTCTTACCTCCTGTGGTGGTTTAGCAGTTACCTGCCCCCCACCTTTTGATATAAACCCTGGCTAGGACTCAGGACACTGGAAGTTAATAAATGAAGCTTTATATTTACAGCAATGCACAATATACAAGCAAATATTTACAAGGTATAACAGATATTGACAGATATATACAGTGAAAAGGTAATACAGAAACACCACAGCCCTCCCAGACACCAAAATCCCCAAGAGAGGGTAACCAACCACCCCCTACCACCTTTCTCCCCTTCACCAGTCTTATCTCACCACCTGTTGATGCTGCAGATAAGCTGAAGTAGATCAGCCAGGGGAGTTAGTATTAGGAGAAAAGTTAGTAGAATTACTGAGAATTAGCTACCAAGGCAAAGACAAAAGGAGACCATGCAAAGAGAAGCAGCCGCAGCCAGAGCGGTCAGAAACCGTCTCATATCTGTGTTTCGGGTACAACACTTAAAAACAATTTATTTTCTTTCTCAGTAAAACTGGTGAAGTGACATACTGTTTTCCTCTCTCAGCCAATAGTCTAATTTCTCACTCAAATCCTCCAATTAGTTCAAACCAGCACACCTCCTCAGGTAATATCTGGGCAGTAGTTTACACCTCTGAGTAAAGAGATCTTGTAAGCAGTCTTGACTGTTTGGGGACAGTCAACAAGATAACAGCAGGGATTGCATCTGGAAGAAAGGAGTGGAGTTAAAGCAGTAGTGTACTGTTCTGAAGGTACAACTCAATTTAGCTTCTAACCCAAGGGAGGGAGAATGGAATGGAATAGAATGGAATGGAATAGAATGGAATGGAATAGAATGGAATGGAATAGGCCAGGTTTGAAGAGACCTCCAAGCTCATCCAGTCCAACCTATCACCCAGCCCTAGCCAATGGCACTAAGTGCTCCATCCAGGCTTTGATTGAACTCCTCCAGAGAGGGTGACTCCACCGCCTCCTTGGGCAGCCTATTCCAATGTCAATCACTCTCTTCGTGAAGAACTTCTTCCAGTATTCAGCCCCCATCACAACTTGAGACTGTGCCCCCTCATTCTGTTGCTGGTTGCCTGGCAGAAGAGACCAAACCCCACCTGGCTACAACCTCCCTTTAGGTAGTTGTAGACAGCAATGAGGTCACTCCTTAGCCTTCTCTTCTGCAGGTTAAACAACCTCAGCTCCCTCAGCCTCTCCTCACAGGGCTGTGTTCCAAGCTCCTCCCAAGCCTTGGTGCCCTTCTCTGGACACGTTCCAGTACCTCATTATCTCTATTGAATTGAGGGGCCCAGAACTGGACGAGATGTATAAACACATAAGATGTGATGGAGGAAAAAGAGACAAGGAATAAGAGCTCTGGTTAACAGTGAGGCACCACTGAGTGTTTGTTGAAGGTACTGACAGTTTCCCGACTGTACCTCTGAAGGCTGAGCTCCATTCATGAGCTGTTCCCATGCATCAGGAGGTAATAGGAGTTTGAAGATTCAGAAGGGCAGATTTAGTCTGGAGATTAAGAAGAAATTATTTCTAGTGAGGGTGATGAGACACTGGAACAGGTTGCCCAGGGTGGTTGTGGATGACAGAATTATAGAATCCTAGAATGGTTTAGGTTGGAAGGGATCTCCAAGATCATCCAGTTCCAACCCCTCTGTGCCATGGGCAAGGACACCTCCCACTAGAACAGGTCACTCAAGACCTCATCCAGCCTGGCCTTCAACACCTCCAAGGAGGGAGCAGCCACAACCTCCCTGGGCAACCTGTTCCAGTGTCTCACCACCCTCACTGCAAGGAGCTTCCTCCTAACATCCAGTTTCAGTCTCCCCTCTGCCAGTTTAAACTCATTCCTCCTCCTCCTGTCATTACAAGACCTTGTGAATAGTCTCTCTTCAGCCCTCCTGTAGGCCCCCTTCAGATACTGGAAGGCTGCTATAAGGCTCCTGGAAACCTTCTCTTCTCCAGGCTGCAGAGCCCCAACTCTCTCAGCTTGTCCGCATAGCAGAGCTGCTGCAGCCCTCTCAGCATCTTAGTAGCCTCCTCTAGACTCACACCAACAGTTCCACGTCTATCCAGAATGTGATCACATTCTGCGATTCCATCATCCACAACCTCCCTGGAGGTGTTCAAGGCCAGGCTGGATGAGGCCTTGAGCAACCTGGTTTAGTAGAAGGTGTCCCTGCCCATGTGTAGTTGTTTAGCAGTTACCTGCCCCCCACCTTTTGATATAACCCTGGCTAGAACTCAGAACACTGGAAGTTGATAAATGAAGCTTTATTTTTACAGCAATGCACAATATCCAAGCAGATATTTACAATGTATAACAGATATTTACAGATATATACAGTGAAAAGGCAATACAGAAACACCACAGCCCTCCCAGAGATCAAAATCCCCAAGAGGGTTTTTTTTTACCACCCCTACCACCTTTCCCCCTTTCCCCAATCTTACCTCATCATCTATTGATGAAGCAGATAGGTGGAGGTAGATTGGCCAGGGGTGGTTAGCAGCAGGAACAAAGGTAGTAGGATTATTGAGAATCAGCTACAAAAGGCAGAGACAAAGGAACCACGCAAGGAGC
>VWZI01005199.1:2352-29852 GCA_013396835.1 Psilopogon haemacephalus
AAAAAGGGGAAAAAAAAGTTTATGTTTGTGGCAATTCCCAGAGGAACTATGGAATCACAGAGTAAGGGGTATAGATTAATTAGCTCTTCCTAAACACTGGGCTGAAATGTACCCATCTTTTATAATCCCTCTGTTTCCAGAGCCAGTGGTCCAATCCAACTTCTGCAGGTTATGGGGCTGATATTAATAACTCTAAGGGTACAATAGGACTTTTTTTTTTTAATGCAACAGCGATAAATTAACTTGCTATAAAAACTGAAAAAAATTAACAAGATTTTTCCAGTTGAATTTTTTAAGTGGAATTTAGATATAGTTGTTCAGAGCTATTCAATGTTAAAAAAAAAAATTCCCATGCCTATATGAAAAAGTTTAGGAATTCACTCTGCATTTTCCAATTTGATGTGTCTGAAATTCTCTTTGAACAAATTCCAAAATACAAGTTTTTTCTATAGAAATTAGCATAGCAATCACATCAATAATATCACTATCTCTATGGGAATGATAACTGGAGCAGTGGGGGTGTTCTTTATTTCAATTCTTCGTGGATCAACTGATTATATTCTGTCTTCTTTTGAACTTGTTATTGTAAGTCAAGTGATTCTTTATAAGTGACAGCCCTGACAAAGAGACGAGGATGGGAAAGCAGGTCGAAAGGAAGTCGCCATATGGACTTTAAAAAAGGCACTTTTTAAACAAGATAATGGGGAAATGGATGTTGCCTTTTAACCCTGTCAAGGCTGAACATTATTAGCAGTCTCATAAAAGAATGAGCTGTACCATTTCTCTTAAAAATATCAGATTTCACCTTACGATTTCCATGACCTAGGGCTTAGTAATACAAACCACGCAGGAAGCAATGGCATTTCAGAGGCAGGGTCCAAATCAAGCACCTTGAATCGCTGGTGGGCAAGAGATTTCAGAGCATTGCACAAAGAGTTACAGAAGAATGAGAGCTCAGGAAAACCCCATGGTTCTTTTTCCTGAGATAAAGATAAGAATATTGACTAGAGATAGGTGAAACAGCAACAGATACCAGAGGAGCTCTGGACATCTCACTGGGATTTCCTGTTCCTTTGGCGTAAGTGCACGATGCTCATTTCATGATGACAAATGGAGTGAAAACCAAGTATGAGCATGAGGGCTGTGATTCTGATCCTTGCAGAAACTGAAGTATTTCTCCTCCTCTTTCTGCTCTGAAGGGAACAGGAATTTCCCTCCAGAAATTTTCAAGTGAACAGAGGTTAAGAACCATCTCCGGGAAGCTGAGATTAAGTACTAAACCCTTGTTAATGTGAGGAGAGAGCTGTGGTCCACCACCAGCAAATGTGCAGTCAATGTAATTTTTTTTTGTCACCAGCTGGATGGTCCAGATGACCATTCAGCTCAGCTCTACAGAAAGAAAATGTCAACCAAAAACTTTTCAAAATTTGGAAGAGGAGACTACTACAGGCAGGCAATGGTGATGTCAGGAAAGAGAGTACATTGTTAACAACACTGATCAAAACTCCTTCTGCCCAGGCCCTCATTGACATAATCACTTGGGCTAGGATAGCAAAGCCTTCCCAAAATGGACCACAGAGAGGTAATACATATCCATGAGCTGAGAACATCCTAAAGACAAGATACTTCCAAATGTTGATGATTCAGTGACAGACTCAAGCACCCAAGGAAATGTATACTGGTTAGATGGGATTCAGAAGATCCCAGATGTGAGCTCAGGGAGATTCTGCTCCACCCTCTCTCAGAATTCATAATATTCCTAGACACCATCAGCACTGTTACAGTTTCCTCCCGAATTCCTTCCTATTCCTCATCTTTTCAGTATTGATCCTTTCTCCTTCTCTTGCATGCACAGAAAAGTCTTCTCTCTTCAAAGCCTTCATGTCCTTTCCACTGTCACCAGCTACTTCTCCATCCTCTTTGGTTAATTTTTTTTTCCCTGATTCAAACTAGGAAAAATACTATAGAGAAGAGAAGGGAAAAGCAAAGAGATGTCTGTTGATTGCCATAACCTGCAAGGTTCTTGCAGTATCTTTGAGCATTGCTAGCGGGGAGTGGGAGCTACCAGCTACAGATTTGTCAAATCTCAAAAAGTAGGATGAGAAGAAACATTAGCTGAGGTCTTCAGCCAGGCAACTTTACCTTTCGCTGTGATTTCTGCCTTTGTGGAATGGCAACCTTTTGGAAGATCTCATTTCAGACAGGTGTAAATAAGAGGGGGCAAAAATATCCCCAAAATCTCACAGATTTGCTGAGTTCAACAAAAAGCCCAGGTCATGGGAGTATTTTATGAGGCCTTAGGCAGGAAAGTAGCAAAAGATAGGTGGTCCTACAGTAATTTACAGAATGGGTGGGGGAGAAGCATTAGCTTTATATATTTAAATATTTATTAGTTGTTTGCTTTATGAGGAAGGACTAAGGAATAATCCTGCCTTTGTTCTTAAAAAGTGTGATCAGCATTTCCTTCCTGAAGAGAGGTGATAAGCAACTGGGCATTCTTTTAACAAAGGCTGTAGAAACCCGTTGAAAGCTTAATGCCTTTTGGAGAAGGTCTCTTTTTTTGAAGGAAGAGCAGAACATAGATTCATAGAATCATAGAGCGGTCCAGGCTGGAAGGGACCTCTAGAGGTCATCTAGTCCAGGCCCCCTGCAGTCAGCAGGGACATCCTCACTAGACCAGGTCACCCAGGGCCCCATCAAACCTTACCTTGAACATCTGCAGGGAAGGGGCCTCAGCCACCCTCCTGGGCAACCTGTTCCAGTGCTCCACATTCCCTCATAGTAAATAACTTGTTCCTAACATCAGGTCTTTAAGAAAAGCACACAAAAGGAATCACCTATTTGCAGGGACTTTAAAAAAAAGAATTTCAGAAAACTTGCAGTAAATGTTTCAGCAAACTGTGGAACAGGTGGTGCCATATACACGGCAGTCTAAGCCAGTGAAAGCACAAGTCATCCAGGAAGAAAATTGCTGAAGCACGGTTCAAGAAGACATAAATAACACACTTTCAGAAGAAAAGAATGGGAAACCCCTTCCAAAACACCTGTTACAAACATGGAGGTTTCCTGGGCAGAACCCCAGCAAACTGACAAGGTGGAAGGAGACTTTCCCATTTGCACAGACTGTAAGAAAGCTTCCTGGAAAAGGGACTCTGAGATCTCATCTTTCAAAACAGACTAGAGGCAGAACTCATCTGATAACAAGCCATTTCCCAGGAATTATGGCCAAAATAAGCATCTCTTAATAGATTCGATCAGCAAAGACTGTATTACAGAGATTAAGTGGAAGAGGTAATCAGATTTTTTTTCCTTTTTTTTTTTAAAGAGATAACTCTGCATCATTAGTATAGCAGTTAATAGAGCCTGACATCACAACCAACTTGCATGGATCAACTGAAAACATATACTAAGGCCAAACATCTATATTGGCCACTTCCTGTGTCAAAGCAATTGATCAAAATACAGCCATCAAGAAAGTATCCAAAATAAAGTGCAAGACAGAGTAGTGTCTGATGGTCGAGCAGTGTGGAGGCATATCACTTCTTCACAGTGCTAACGGCAATGAACCTTCTCCTTTACAAAACAAGGGCAAAACTTGAATGAGAAGTCCATCAACGTGTTACTGACTGGTACGTGTCTTTAGAGCTTTCTCTGGGTGGAAATGGTCACCTTTGTATTTACATAAATCATAAGAAGCTGAGTAAAGTGGTAAAAAAGAAAGTGGGTATTTTTTTTGTTTCTTTGCATGTTTGTTTCGTTTGTTTGTTATTTTAATACCTATTTTTACATTAAATAGTGAGTAATATTCTCAATAGATCCACCTAGTGGAACTGGGGAAATTCAGCTTTCAGAATAGAGGCACAGCTTTTATAACCCCATGCAGGACATAATTCTGTAACTCTCCCCCATTCAAGCGTGACAGGGTCTCAGTTATCTTCTGAAAGAGTGAGAGTGAAAGGTGCAATAAGTCTCAGGACAGGCACAGTCAGAGAAGATCAGGGAACACCTGTTGCTCTAGGATTTAAACTTTAACATTTAAATTTATGTGGGATTGGTATAGCAAGTCACTAGGAATTAGGACTGACCAAGAGTGAAAAATATCAAAAATAATAGCTGAACTTCAACTTTAAAGTGCATTAGCAGTGACCTGTGTCTTAGAGCAAATTCACACATAATCTGTTCTCAGGCTGACAGAGCTCTTCAGAAGCTATTTAAAAGACATTGCGAGACCTTATTGCTGAGATAAGTTTTTGGGCAGGCATTTCTTCATACTCAATCTAACCAATATACCACTTTTCACCACTTTCCTTAAACTTCTCCCGTTTCTTTCTCTCCTAGCGCCAAAGATGACAGCAAACCCTAAGTTTCTGTGATGATTATATAACTTGTGGCTCACCCCAGCCCTCCGTCCACTTTCCCCCATTGATGAACACAGATGTTCCCCACCGGTTGCTTTGATGGGTTCCCTGTTCTACTCCAGCATGCCTCTTCCTGTGCTGATGGCACAGCCCTCCTCACCTCCACCTGTCTTGCACTGCCTGTGCCATGCAGTCCTGCCCACACCTCCATCCCAGCACATGGGATGCCCTGCTCTTGGCCTCCACAGTTGCCTCAGACATTGTCGTGTTTAAGCTGTTATACTATCAGAAAATGTATGGATTAACACTTACAGCAAGCAGCTGTATTTTAAGGATCCGTTGAGAGTGTTTATGATGTCTTAAACTATGGTTTCATACTTTAAGCCCCACATTGTGGTATTTAAGGCCATTCCACCACTGCTACTTTCACTATCTGGCTTTGCCTTACACATTGCTTACCTGTGGCAGGGAGTTTTCTACACATGCACTGGGCTCTTTCTAGGAGCAAAACACCTCACATGTTGTGGGTGGCAACAGCAACGAACGCTGCAGTGTATTTGTTGTTTGCTAGCCTCCTATGCAACTGCTTTGGTAAGTGCCAGTGTCAGGAGAGAAATATTTTATCTCTTGTAGTATCTTAATTCCATTATTTTGGTGACTCAGGCTGAAGAAAATCTGGATTAGTTGGAGAGGAACTTAAGAGATCCCCAGCAGACCACAAGATGTTTTTTTGAGGGTTTCCCCCAAATGATTCAGCAAGTGAAGTGGTCTGCTCTGTGGTATACATACACTTAAGCAACCTCAAAGATGGCACCTCCCTGTCTCAGGAAAGGCCTGCCCGTTGTGATTGCCATATTGACAGCATTGTCCTGGCCATGCCAGGCTGTGGTGTGCAAACGGCAGGGCTGCTGCTCGCAGCAGCTGAGAAACACTGCCACGGCTCTGCCTCTGTAGGGAGGGAGAGGGCTGAGAATCTTGGGGTTAGGGTAGAGCTTGCCTCAAATCACAGCTGTCCTCACCCCACCAAGCTCAAGTCCAGCCAGCCTCCTGCTCCCACCTACCCCCAGGGACACCATCCGGGGGCATATGCAACAGGGTCTCTTTAAGGAAAAAAAAAAATCCTGATTTTCTTCTTAACTATGTCAGCTATGCACATCTGAAAAGCCACAATTTATGCCCAGTGGGCTGTTGCAGTCTTACCACAAACATCAGCCATTCAGTTGGAGCCATAGCAGCTCACAGACTTTCTTCCACCTTCCCTGTCTCTAGAGACTCCTGCATGGCCAGGACTCACAGAGGGGTCCCTCAGCTGGGTGCTGGCAGTGGGAAGGCAGGGGAGAGCAAATAGGACTGCAGATGGGGGTGCAACAGGCTCGGTACAGCCCAAGCAACCATTATGTGATATGGACACCCAGAGAAAAGCTGCAGTGGAGATCCAGTGCTGCAGCTTTTCCTCCAAGAGCTGTTTTTATTTCAAATTGTCATATTGAATTCGGTTTGTTTTTTTCCCTAAGTAGCATTAACCAAAAGCACACTCCTCTCCTTTTGCTGGTTTTGCCCACTTGGCCATGAGCAGTATTGCTGCACCTGCCCTGTGAGAGGGTTGCTCTGGATGTTCAGGTATGCTGGCAAAGGACGAAAAAAATCTACTAAAACCTATGCCTGAAAGCATAGAAAACAATTTCCTGGAGAGAGGCACTGCTCCACCTGCTCTGTCCCCTGGCTTTGCTGTTAGGGAGGCTCCAGCAGCAGCATGACATCTCCTCCAGCCTTGGCTCACTGACGTGGAGAGGGCTGGTGCTGGGTGACCATGGGGACCACCTCTTTCTGCTGCTGACAACACACCACGCTGTGCCACGGGTTCTCTTGCAGGATTGCTACCTGAGACCACTAATAAAGCAAAGAGGACTATCTCACATCCTCACAGAGATTGGACACTTGGAAGTGATTTAGGCAACATCCCTGGAGAGCTGCAGAGGCTCTGGGAGTGGGACAAAGGACTGCGCTGGCTATGATATGTATGCAAAAAATACACATCAGTACAGAGTGACACTAGTTCAGAGCAGAACATCTGAAAACTGATGAAGTGGAGAGCTCTCTGTGTAATGCAAAGCACCTGAGTGATGTGTGCACATGCAAAGATTTGCTCAGCTCTGCTCATATCCAGCCCTCTTGGACAGTTGGATTTGATTTGCCATTTCCCTGCCAAAACATTGTTGCTGTACCTCAACAACTGGCCTTTCTTCAAAGAAATTGCTTGTGACTCTCCTGTCCTCACCAAACCCAGTCCCGAATATGAGTTCAGGAGAGGTTGAAAGGACCTTCTTTAATAATAAATATGTTTCTAATAATTTAAAGCCTCAAAAAATAAAGCCTTGTTTCTTCCAAAATTTCCTCTGCTTCCATAATGCTGTTTCCCCACCTATTTCTCTCCAACCTTGAGATGGAGACTGCGGTAATCAACATCCCAGCTTCAAAGAACGAGAGGGTCAGAGGAAAGCAGCCAATTAACTCTGTCTGCACAGCCAGCAGAGGGAGGCAAAGAGCAGAGTTTTTTTTTTTTTTGCTTACATCACTTTAAACCGCATTTTAAGACTTTTCTAAGGAAGTGCAAAACCGCTTTCCTAAAAGACAATACTCTAAATGATTAAGATAGACAGCTCCACCGAAGTTTTACTATAGCAAAGGTGACGTGAAAGAACACCACCGCTATGACCTTTATAATTTCCTTTCTCTCTGTTAAGCTCAAAAAGCTTTAAGGCTTCAAGTATTTATTTGCTGTTTTCTCGGCTAATCGAATTTTTTTTTTTTTTTAATTCCCCAGCTACTAATTAATTTTCCATCAGAAACCTGAATCTTGTTTTTCTCAATGAGAGCAATGCACAATCAGATTAATCTGAAGGTAAAGGATCTCTCCAAAACAACTAGGAGGTAACACAAAAGTGAGCTCGCCTTCAGATGGCTGAAAACTTGCCATACCTATACGGACCAGAAAGAACTGCTCCCTCCATTAAGCATTCGCCATTCCTTCTAGCTATCTATATTTTCCCCATGGAGGAAACGTCAATAGAATGGAAACTTCCACGCTGAAAATTAAATGATGGATTGAATGGTGGGAGGTGAAAGTGAGGGAAAACTCAGGTATGCTCATGTCCTACACATTAGCAATAACAAAAGCAAGCAAAACAAGGCTCCTAATTTACCAGTTTGTTAGGAACTGTATAGAAACCTCCGAGGATTCAAAATATATACTCACTTTCCAGGAACACTGCAATACTTTAGGGCTCTTTTTTTCTTCCAATTAAACTTCACCTTTATGTTGGATTTAAGCTTTAAGTGATGTGGTTTAAGAGCATCATTTTAAGATACAAGCCCTCAAGGATCACAAGGCATGAGCATGTGTGGCCATGTTGTTTTACACCTTTTCAGCCAGGACTTGTCATTCTGAAATCTTGCAGATGTGCTAACAGCTGCAGAGGTGGGTGAGGAGCTAGAGCTGCCCACTTGCTGGAGCCATGCCAAGGAAGCACTCTTATATCACTAACAAGGGAGGAACAGCTGAAATGGGATAGATATCAGTCCACAAAGAATGGAAGCCTCTACATGGGGTAAGCTGCCCTCTTCGCAGAGGTGATTTATGTGGGTCTTCTAAACCCAAAGTGCTTTTGTTTAAAAAAAAACAAGTTTGTTTTTTTGTTTGTTGTTGGATTTTGGGAGTTGTTTGGCTGTTGGTTTTTGCTTTTTTTTTCCTGTTTCCACAGTAATTTAAACTAGAAGCAAATCCTCCGAAGCAGAATAACACCAAGCAACATAAGCAAATTGCACAGGAGTGGGAATCTTTTTAGGCATCAAAATATGTCTAAACACTGTGTTTCCAATCAAGGTCACAGGCATTTTGAGATCATCTAAACCCTTGTACCTCCTCTATGCCCTCTGCTTGGAATAGCCAATATCTGAGCAGCAACACAATTTGAAATATGTCTGTGCAAATAGGCTTATGTTACTTTTGCAGTTTGGGTTTTGCAAGCATTGCACTACTGTAACTCATTTCCAGAATATGACCCACTGGGCAGCATTTAAGTTGCACTAATGAAAATCTTGAATAAACCCTTGGAAACTAAAACTAATCTCTACTTTAGAAATCCAAAGGTGATGAGCTTATCTGGTTAATAATAAGCTTTTTAAGAAAAAGTTATCAATCTGCATTTGACCAATAGACAGGAACTGGTTCAAAAAGAGTCTTTCCAATTCATCAGGTAATGAATGACTATTAAAAAACTATAAATAAGCATTCACCCGAGAGCTTGGAATGGCACTTTGAGAGCCTTTCTGGTCAGTCAGGTAAATAATGAGTTTTATGTAACCTTTCAGAAAAGATTTTTTGTAAATTAGGAGATGAAATGCAGAAAAGCCTCTGATTAATGTTAAAGTTGGGGTACAAGCCAACACACAAGTGGGAATTCAGAGTTAAAGCTGGCATTGTTCATACACATTGTTCCCTCTCAGGACTCAGTGTTAAAGACTCCCTTGTCTTTACTCTGACTTGTTTATGATGGTTTCAATTTAGGATTTTATTTATATATGACATTTACATTGATGAGTATTTTGTGCATTATCTGTTCATGCAGCAGCCACTAAAGTCAATAAGAATTGGAGAGAAGGGCAGAGGGAAGGCCCCTAACTGATATGCAGTCACCAGTGAGAGTTACAACATCTCGTCAAAGTCCCCATCAAATCTACAAGCACCATGCTTGCTCAAATCCTGAGAAAGAAAAAGGAGTAACAAAACAAAACCAAGAAACAAACCCAAACCAATTAATTCTGTCAATATTTACTACTCTCCAATAAAATCACTTCTCAGATATTTTGAGCTTTCTTGATGACTAAGAAAAAAGTAGTTCCATAAAGAGATTCATCAATCATCTTACAATCAAATAACCTGGCAGCCAGCTCTTTGCTGGATAACAGTACAGTCCTCCCAAAACAATTGCTCATCAGCTGTCCTCAGCACCTAGCATCCCAGGACAAGAATAGAAAAAATGGTCTTTGCACCCTGTAGGTTAAAAGAAATTCATGTATATACATTCAGAGAATGAAGATTGTACTGCAGGCTCACAGATTAAAAAAAGGGAAACTTCTCCCAGCAAGAACTATGGCAGTGTTTCATGAGGAGATAGGCATTTGAAAAGGCTAAAATGCCAACCAAGGGGACAAAAAGAAAAAACAGTGTTTGTATTCAGTAGAGATCTTTCCTGACCCTCTGGATTCTAAAGAAATATATCCTCCCAATTGCTCCATATTGTGTTAAAGCATATTTTTTGCATTTATAATTCAAACATGTTGTTGTTTTAAAAAAATATTCACATCACATGTTCATAGTTTCCATATACATATGTCAAACTTTATTTTGTTTTGCCATTATAATCTATGAATGGATTTACCCTTTGTTTCTGTTTTCAGATCTCTGAGGAATGTTTGATTAGGTAGGAGGGTTTGTTTTATGCATTACTTGTTCATCATTGCACAAGTGCACAGGCTAAACAAAGTTGACATACTTCATTCTGATTGGTGGAAACAGTGTAGTTAAACAGGGTAGTTAATACAAGGGAATGAGTAATTTCTCACCACAGCTAATCAGCTGCACAGTAGCAATGTATCAGGCAGCACAGCTATATATCAAAAATGCATTTTGAGGTGGCTTGTAGCATACACGATTATCTACTAGTATCTGTTACAATCACTTCATATTAACACATCCCTTCTGTATTTATTTAATAAAACAAATCTTGTGTGTGGCAGTCTATATACATAACTGGCCAGAATACTGGGAATTAGGAAGTTAATGGCAAACCTGGGAATATTGCAGCTGGTATGTATGTTCAAGTTGTTCCAATCTGCCAATGTCAGGTGAAAAAGCACAGCAAGAGCACCGAAGATGACAAAACAGTTTCTGCTGTGCCAAAGAACTTAAATCAATTTCGTAATTTTGTATCTACCACTCTGTACATCTATAACTAAGAAATAGCAAGGTAATGCTATCTACAGATGTCTTCTGCATTAACACTTTTCTACCCTTTTGTGGTGAGTTGTACTTTACTGTGACTCATAAACTTGTCATTCCTGAAGAACGGAATTTTTAACAGACCAGCATCAGTACGAGTTCAAAATGGTATCCCTCTGTTAGAAAACAAGGCTGAGTGCAACATTAAGAAAGAGTTAACATTAGCAATTCAAAAGCCTGTAGGAGAAATTAGAAACATGAGTCCCCCATAATGATGATAAAATCAAACTGGCAAATAAATGCATTCTCAAATGTCATAGTAAGAAAATGGATGAATATATGCAACTAAAATGGTCTCTTTAAATTTCAAGAGCGTGGTCAGGATTCTCAAGAACTTGCTCCTAAATAGCAAAGGCTGAATAAGAAATCTGTCAAGTAATCTCACTACTGCATATCTGCACATGCAATGCAAACTTCATGAAGTCCACAGTTTCACCCTACTAGACTAATCCAAAGCCCACTGGGATCTATTCCTCTGAATTTGATGAGTTTTGGATCAAGCATTTTGAAGATAAGGGGTGAGCAGGAAACAAAACGATGCCACAAACCAGAATGAGTAGTACAGAATTAAGGCGGCATGAAAGCAGAGCTTTCAGTGCTATGTTATGCTAAGGTTATAAAATAAAACAAAACAGCACAATGATGGGTGAATGCAGAAACAGTAAGGAGAAATATATGTAAATATTTATGCTAAGGAATTAATGAAATTGCAGTGCTTCACGTTTGTTAAAAAAAAATGGAGGGTTTATTTTGATACTCACACTTAAGGAAACACTTTGACTCTGATAAAACCAAGTGGATAATTAAAAATTATAATATTAATTGTGCCCTTAACTCAGATAAGTAAACTTGGCAAGAAAGTTTTAATGAGTTGAAGTAAAAAGGGGATGTCTAAATTAACTGAATAAATTGGTAAAGGGAAATTTATTGTATATACTGACCCTTTTAACTTGTTTTAATGTCTGAATTTGAACTACATAGATTAGTTTTCATTACATGATACATTAAATTATAAGGATAAAAGAATTCCTCTCAGAATCTGCTTTCTAGGACAGGTAACAGTGCTTACAAATTAATTGTCCTGTAATATGTTATTATTATAACTTGAAATCCACAGATTCAGTAAAGATTCCTGAGGGAAGTGCCAGCTACTGGAATATCTTTACAATGTCAACATAAAAGGCAAAAACACAATCACACTGAATTTTGTTAAAGATACAACTGCTTCCACAGCATACCCAGACATTGAGTCCTGCAAAGGACACCTGCCATAGCCCAAAGGTGTGGAGAGGACAACGTCCAGGTACACCTCAGACACACATACAGGGAAGAGTTCTGCTGGAAAAGCTGAAACAGTTGATCTGCTGTCATCTGAAAAGATGCTACATGCCTATGAAAAGTGCACCGCATATTCCAAAGCTCCTTTTGGATAAAACAATTTACTGCCAAATCTTGACTGAAATAACTGTGACGTAAAGCCAGCATAGATGTCTACTCCATAGGGACCTGTCTGACTCTATCAGTTTTTAATGTATCTTTCCATTAAATCAAAGATCCAAATGCTAAATCTGGCACTGAGGGACATCAAGGGAATTTGTGACATTCCTCAGAGGACTCGATGTCCATAAACTAATGAATGGCTAAAACCAATCTCAGTATTTACTTCTCGTTTGTGACAAATACAATGTTGATGATATTTTATTTAAGTCTTTCATAACACCTTACTTGTGAAAATTTAACAAAATAGAAACTCCTCATGCAGAAATACACTGCAAGGGATAGTAGGATTATGTATACAAAGTAAGAAACGGGCACTGCAGAATACCATAATATATCATGATTTAGAAGTTCAGATCTTTCAGCTCCTACTAAATACTGTCAAGCACCGAGAAGTTCTGGGACAGAACCAACTGAAAACAATGGAAAGATTTCTATTTGCTTTAAAAAGCAATGAATCAAATCCATGAAAATGAACAAAACTAACTAAATTGCTGTTGCTCAGAATGGCTTCTAAATAAATATATAAACCATGATTCTCACTCTGAATCTTCTAAATTCTGGAAGGCACCTAACAAAACCAAAGACAAGGTGAAGATATATGTTGGTAAGCTGTTAGTAATTCAGTCACACGCAGTAACAGTGCAGAGCAGACAGTCTGTAATAAGTAAACTTCACAGTGTTCAGTTTGAATATAGACATGGAAATTCACTTCAGTTAAGTCTACCAGCAGACACTCACCTAAATCTCCTGGAGGGCATTTAACTGCAATTCCCACTTTGTCATCGCACCTTCAGGGAAGTAATTCCCTGCCAGCCCAGTAGAGCTGGCAGCCTTCTTGCCTGGGGACACGCCATTCTTCCCGTCCCGGTAAGCTGGAGGAAGACCAGCTCCTGCCCATCTGCGAGCCCTCATCATCACCACAGTGGAGACCTGCTCCCTAGTTGGAAAGGGAAAAAAAAAGTGCCTCTTAATGCTTTTTATACATAGCTGCTTTGAGAAAAACAGGGGACATTTCAGATTTGTAATTTGAATGTCTGATATTCACGTGCATTTTGGGGTGTCTAGGGTGCATGGGGAATCACATGGGAAAGGGGAAAGTGTTACCTCAGCAACATCCACACTGCAAATGGGAACGGGCAGACTGGGGAGCTTTCTGCTGTTCATTCAATACACCGTGAAGTATCAAAAAATCTCTTTTACATGCTTTTTTCCACCTCCCCTCTGAAAAAGGATCAGAATTACTACCAAGAAGCTAATAACTTTCTCTGAACAGTGGTATTTGTTGAGGCATGCAGTTTCCAAATGGGAATTTAGGCTTGTTTTTATTCTTCACTTAACACTTCCCCTGCCCGGCACAGCCATTTGCGCTGGTGTTGTTCCGACTATGACAACACACAGAGAGCACATGGCCTGATAACTCCGACTTTAACAGCCCCGTGCCTTTTCACAATGCAATTGCAGAGGAATTTGCCCTAAACAAAGCCTAAATGCTGAAGCGCCCATCGCAGTTAGCAGCAATTAATGTCTCCTCAGACTGCTACGTGCACTATCCACAGCCGGAGGGGATCATGTCTAGCTGGGGGAGAGAGGGACACCTGCGTGCAATGGTGACCAGGCTTTCTGGCAGCATCCTCACCAAGGGCATTGCAAACAGCAGCACCATGGCAGTACGGTGTGAGCATATGAGCATCTGCTTCCCCACAAAATGTAACCAGAATCGCTGCTTCCCAAAAAATCTCACACAACACAACCCAAGCAGCAGGGGAGAAGCACTGAGAAACCCACAAAAATTGAACCTATTAGAAATATTCTCACTTGCCGTGTTATGGCCCACATAGGAAAACTTCTGAAAAACAACATTTCACACCCAAGGAAGGGTGGTGGTTTAACTGGTTCAAAGTGGTGCTTTCCCAGTCTTTCCCTATGCATCAGCTGGGCACGTGCCCAATCTTCCACCAGGTGCCCCACAGCCAGTCCCTGCAGCAGCTTGCCAACCCAGGCCACCCATGCCATAAAAGGTCTCTGTGCCTGTGCACCATTTCCAGCCTTCCTTCTTCTCCAAAGGAGGATGACCACCATGTCAGTATATACCCACTCACCCCAGTTACCACCACTGCAGATTGCATTGGCAGTGCATTGGTCGGTAGGTCAAAGTAGCAGTAAATACAGTGGAATTCCATACAGAGCAGAGGTGTATGTATTTTAATTATTTTCCAAATGTAAACGTACTAAGGCACATTTTCACTTTGTGCTTTATGACACCTGCAACGTTTGGCCCAACAAATTAAGACTGACATTTAAAAATTACTGAGAAGCCTTCTCCTCCTGTCATCCATCGTTGCTGGTGAGCACTGAGTGTATACAATGAGGGCTTGAGGAGAGACCCTTAAACTTTTGTACATAAGCCTTGCCTACAGACAGGCCAGGGAAACATGAGTAGCCATATCCTGTTAAAGTTAGAATCACACTTATTGAAGCCACAAATTAAGTGTATCTGCTGTTTGCATCTGAGCAAAGTTACAATAACAAGCCATAAGGAGGAAAGAAAAAGCATAAAAAGAGAAAGATGCCTCTTCCAAACTTAGTGTATCCTCACAATTCTGTTAACTCTATGTAAGAGGCAACCTAAGGGTATCAAGTTTAAAAAGCACAGAATCAATAAAAAGTCATTAAAAATCAATGTATGAACTGGTTTGCATGCCCTCAGCCATCACTCCTAGGCTCTAATGCTCTAATAATTCTCAATTGATATGCACAGAATATGCCAATTTAAATTTATTGGAGTACTTCAAATTTTTAAGTGCCTAACACTGGAAAAGATTGGCTTTATGGGGCCAAGGCAGGGAAGAATAATCAGAAATGTTTAGAATGCCTTACATTTTCAGTAATTTGAAAGAGATTAAAGGACTAGACTTATGAAATTAAAAATGATTTAAAAATCATTGGATCACTTCAGATTGCTTGAAGTGCTTGAACCACAAATAATATTGCTGGTTAGCACATACGCAATGAAAGGGGTCTACTCTTACATCAATGCACAGATGAAATCTCTGATGACATGAGACTGTTCTACATGTATGCCAAAAAAAAGAAGGGGATCCGCTTGCACGTGTACAGAATGCACAGCAATTTCAAGTGCGAGACAAAGACCAAGAATCTCCAAAGTCTTTCTAGATTAAACTAATTTCAAAACCCAATATAATTTGAAATCGACCCTCTGGTTAGGTAGAAATTCTGGATGGTGTTATTAATTTTTGTTTTGGGTAGACAGAAAAGCATTTTACAAAAGAGTCTTGTGCAAGCATCTGGAGGTACACAGAAATCCACACTGGAGATCAAGCCACGGTTCTCATGCAGGGAGCAGATGGGAGCTCTGAGGAAGGCTGCAGATTCAGACAGTGGGAGAATTCTGACCCCTTGGAAGCACTGACCTGTCACTCAGGCTCTACTGACTCAGAATTTTCACCTTTGGTTTCAGAAATGTTCAGTAATGACTGTAGATGCTAAGATATTTGCATATCCAAAAGCCTACCCCTGCAAGGTTTTTGAACACAGCACCTCCTGTGTTTCTTGAAGGCAAATGCCTGGCTGCATTTACTGTTTCTTCCTATTCACTCCTGGAAAATATACCTAGAGGGGAAAATTTAAGAAGTGATATTAGCAGCTCAGTACAACCAAGAGAAAAGCCGGAGAAAACAAGGCATTTAAAAGGGTTAAGGTAAAATAATAAACTGCTATTAAGCCTATTTAACAGTTTTAAAACATCATTGTTTATGGCATGATAGAGCTTGGCTTTTTATGGATGATTCCTTTGCACATTTACTTATTCTACTACTGTTTAACAATGCCATGAATCTCTGCTTTAAGCCATTTTGGTAATGTACTGATTTAATCTGAATCCGCTAACCCTACTTTTGGAATAATGTTGCAACAAAACAGAGGTTAACACTTCATAACTTCCAACCACACGCAAAAAGACTAAAATTTTATGAGGGCACTCAAAAATAATACCCATTTTATTAAGTATAAAATATACAGAATTAATCTCATGGCTTCATTTAGTGTTTGCTTGGAAGATGGAAGGCAGTGTAAAAACCATCTCCATTTTCTCACCTCTGTTCCTAAATGGCCAGTAGCTGCTTCTGCCTTTCTCCTGGAGAAGACTGTGCAGTGGCGCAGGCAAGGGACCAGCCCTGCCCACGCCTTGTGCCACAGCCCACATAGTCCATTCTTGAATTCAGGACCACAAGCTGCACTCAAACAACCAAGAGATGACAGAGCAGTCTTTTATTAATATTGCAAAAATTCTGGCAGGACTAAACAATCAACATTTTATGGATTTTGGTTTATAATTTAGCTTCTTTCACAACACTATTACTTACTATGGCTTTTCTGCAATTCTTTCTCTACATGTCGCCTTGTACTTGCTAGATCTTAGCAGAGAAAAGAAAGGGGTGGGGAAAAAAAACCAACAAACTTCCATCCATGGAGACACTTTATCAAGAAAATTCTTCAAGAAACTGGTTGTTACCTGCGGATTACAACTGGTTTGTTAGTTAATGGCTAGAGGCAAAGCCAAGGCCAGTTAATGCTCCAGCTGTCCAGCCATTAACTGCAGTAAAGACTGATTTTGAGGAGGTTATTGCTGTGATAAAATACCCTCAAAAGATTATAACAGCAATAGTGTACGGGAAAAAAAAAGTATTAGTGGCTATAGTGTGACTGAATGGCTGCATTTGAAAAATTGGTCATTCCCTGGCGGTTCATAACCGATTTTCCACCAGTCAAAAAGCAAGTTGTGCTCTGTTAGGTTTATTGTACAAGGCAATAAAAATATTGGCCAGGTTAAATTGTCAGCGTGTTATGACATTAACCATTCTTTTATTGTGCTTAATTTAAGTGTTACTATGATTCATTATGGAAAGACACTGTCCTTTGCAAGTAAACAGGCATTGCAGCACTGAGAACAGATAGCAATAATAAATCTGAATGCAAAATTAAATCTCATTTGATGATTCTCCCCTCCTCCCCCCACCCCCTTTCATAATGATCACCTTTTTTTTTTTTTTTTCTTCCTAGATATACTTCAGAATTCTTGGCTATTTAGTTTGCAAGATTGTCTTCCAAAGTTTGCATTATTGATGTGATGCCTGGCAGCAGTACTCTAGTTAAGAGTGTGACAGCATTTCCATTAAAAAAACCTTTTTGATGGTTAACTTGGCCATCAGAAGTCGCCTTGTGTTTCATTTGGCATGCGGATTCGCAGACCTTAGAGCAGATCTGAACCATGTGAGCTGTTCCTCCCTCTCACTCTGTTGGTTGAGGTCAAAAATGTGCACAGAAAAATGTGCGCATGCAATTGCTGTGCACCAGATTCTGTTAATCTGGACCTGTTTGTATTAAATTACAGGAAATATGCAAAGTCCTGCAGATTTCTGTGTTAATTTGCATGCTTTTATCATAAAGGCTATGTGCTATCACAGTAATCTTAATATACATTGACAGACTACACCGTAACCACTCCAAAAAGCCATTAGAGTTTATTTTTATAAATGTATAATAAGAATTCTAGGCAGATTCAGCATTGCATGAGTCAGTTTTATTATTATTATTATTATTATTCACTGACACCTGTAACAGAAGTGGAGCCACTGAACTTTACATGGCTAAAGCATCAGACTTAAGTTTCCAACAGAGCCTGGGGCAGTTAGGCTTGAGAGCTTTACTAAAATTTAGTGGTTACCTAATAGGAAGACATTGCTTTAAAGATTCACATCTAAACTATCAAATGAACAAATTTTACTGTGATCTGCTACTGACATCACTGTCATCCTGGCTGCACAGAAAATATCTGGGATTTTACCATAGTTTCAGTTCCCTCCTTGCCCTACGAGCACCTGACTGCTATGCCAGTGAGCCCTGGCAATGATGATGAGGGATTTTTACAGGCACAAATGATGGTACAATTCAGCTCACTGGAACAAGGCTTGCAGGAGATCTCAAGAATTCACCTGCCACATGGCCCCTGTGCACTGGGCCAGCCTTGCAATTTCTTAGGCATTCTTCAGGGACTGCTTGATTGTGTCCAGAATCTCAAAGGCAGTAACAGAACAGCCTCTGACAGAAGACCTGTACACAGCCTCCCTCAGAGCCTGCTGCATAAGTACTGCAGGGCCATGTGCCAGTGCTGTTGGTAACACCAATAGAAAACAGCAGTGGGCACACCAAAATGACCAGGAAGGTATAGACAGGTACGCGCCGAGTGGGATTTCTGAAAACCAGGACTCAGAATCAGTGAAGCTCACTTTGCAGTACTGAAATATTCCTCAGATGAGGTGACTCTATGAGAGAAAATTGTATTGCTGAAGTCAAAAGCTTCTGCATGTGTATTCACAAACAGACACACACGCAGATATAACACATGCACATATATCACAGGATCACAGGATGTAAGGGGTGGTTGGAAGGGACCCAAAGAGACCATCGAGTCCAACCTCCCTGCCAGAGCAGGACCACACAATCTAGCTCAGGTCACACATCCAGACAGGCATTGAAAGTTTCCAGAGAAGGAGACTCCACAGCCTCTCTGAGAAGCCTGTTCCAGTGCTCTGGGACCCTTACAGTAAAGAAGTTCTGCCTTGTGCTGAGGTAGAACCTTTTGTGCTGCAACTTACACCCATTGCTCCTTGTCCTATCGCAGGGAGCAAGCGAGTAGAGCCTGTCGTCCCGTCACCTCCCCCCCACCCCCCCCAGCTCCTGACCCCCAGCTCTCAGATATTTATAAACATTTATTAAATCCCCTCTCAGTCTTCTCCAGACTAAAAAGCCCCAGGTCCCTCAGCCTCTCCTCATAAGGCAGTGCTCCAGTCCCCTCATCATCCTTGTAGCCCTCTGCTGGACCCTCTCCAGCAGATCTCTGTCCCTGTTAAACTGGGCAGCCCAAAACTGAATGCAGTATTCAAGATGAGGTCTTACCATGGCAGAGCAGAGCGGGAGGAGAACCTCCCTTCATCTGCTGGACACACTCTTCTTAATACACCCCAAGATCCCATTGGCCTTCTTGGCCACAAGGGCACATTGCTGTCCCATGGGTAACTTGTTACCCAGCAGGACTCCCACTCCCTCTCCACAGGGCTGCTCTCCAGTAGATCACCTCCCAACCTCTACTGGTGCAGTTTATTATTCCTTCCCAGGTACAGGGCTCTGCACTTGTACTTGTTGAACCTCATTTGGTTCTTCTGTGCCCAGCTCTCCAGTCTGTCCAAGTCTCTCTGGATGGCTGCACAGCTTTCAGCTGTACATAAACACATATATTTGAGGGGGATTATATCACAGAATCACAGAATGTTAGGGGTTGAAAGGGACCTCTAGAGATCAAAGAGTCCAAGCACCCTGCCAAAGCAAAATCACCTAGGGCAGCCTGCACAGGAATGCATCCAAGTGCGTTTTGAAAGTCTCTGGAGGAGACTCCATGACCTCTCTGGGCAGCCTGTTCCAGAGCTCCATCACTCTCACCATAAAGATGTGTTTCCTTGTGTTGAGGTGGAGCCACCTGTGTTCTAGTTTGTGCCTGTTGTTCCTTGTCCTAGCACAGGGCACCACCGAAAAGAGACAATCACCTTCATCTTGACACCCACCCCTCAGATGTTTATAGATGTTATTAAGATCCCCTCTCAGCTTTCCCTTCTCCAGACTAAACAGCCCCAATTCTCTCAGTCTTTCTTCATAGGAGAGATGTTCAAGTCCCATAATCATCCTTGTAGCTCTCTCTTGGTATATGTATTTTTTAATATAGATATGAAATAAACATATTAACTATGTATAAGATAGGTGCACATATGCATATACATTTGCATATACATCAATGTGTGTTCAGAAGTAGACAGACTCCTGAAGTACTCAACATATGCTAATTCTCAGAGGCCCTTCAAGCAGGTCCTGGTAATGCCACTTTAATCATGGCACCACTTTTGAACGGAGGATTAAGTGAATGTCCAAAGCCATACAGCAAATCAAGGGAAAAGCCAGGAACAGTTCATCAGAGCTGCAGTTCAGTCTGATGGCCTTGTCACAGTCAACCTGTATCACGTTGCCCCATACAGCTAACCCCATCCTCTCCTTAAAGTCCAGCCAGTAACAGCTCAGCTCTGGTGTAAGCCATGCTACCATGCATAACAGACACACAGCCTATGAACGAAATGCATGTCCTCAAAATACAGTTTAGAAGGGTTTCCTGTGCATCTGATGCCATGGGCATCACAGCTCTGCTTCTGAACTTACCAGCTGCTGCTCCACGGCTTGGGCCAACTGTTGCTGCCAAAGGATACTCAGATGATGTGTGACACTGGAACATGGAGAAAAGAATTATTTGTCATCTTTGATGTTGGAACTTCAAGGGAAGTGTGGGCTCCTCTCCCAGCCATCAGCATGCTCAGACATCATCCCTACCTTGATGTTTGGCCTACTGTTGCTGTGGTGTGGTTTGATTTTAAGCACTGATTGGATGTAGAAGAGCTATGAACATGGCACACTAAATCATTGCCCAAAATGAGGAGTGCACAAGTATCTTTATGTGTCTGTCCCCTATCAGATGCCAGCCCTTTCCAGATAAAGTTATAGATTATTTAATGTTCTCCATTTTTATTTTTTTACTCTTAAATATGACCTTTTGAGACAAAGTGATTCCAGGGGGCTTTCAGATGATTTGCCATTATTTCAGTGCCAACTGCATACAGTCACTTCTAGTGTGAAGGGCAGAAGTCTTCAGGGCAAGGACCATCATATTCAATATTGCAAGGAACATAGATTTTACCCAAGGACATCGAGTTCAGCTTTTATGTTACCAAAAAATGCAAGAGGATTTCTTATGTAGAAGATCATGATTAACTTAGTTTTAATACTGTATTTTCAACAATATTCGCTAAATGTTAGGTGTTGGAAGTGACCTCCGGAGATCCTGAGGTCCAACCCTCCAGCCAAAGCGGTATCACCTAGGGCAGGCCACACAGGAACACATCTAGATTGGGTTTGAAAGTCCCTGGAGGAGACTCCACAACCTCCAGTACTCCATCACCCCCACAGTAAAGAAGTTTCTCCTCATGTTGAGGTGGCACTTCCTGTGTTCTAGCTTATATCCATTATTCCCCATGCTATTAGCAGGTGCTACTGAAAAGAGCCTGCCCCATTCCTCTTGACATCCATCTGTCAGGCATTTATAAATATTAATTTATAAATTAATATTTATAAATACCTCTCAGCCTTCTTCAGACCAAAAGTCCCAGTTCACTCAGTCTTTCTTCATAGGACTGATGTTCAAGTCCCTTAATCATCTTTATAGCTTTTTGCTGGATTATCTCTAGTAGATCCCCTTAGTAAATCCATGTTGGCTACTTCTGATAACTTTCTTTTCTTTCATGTGGTTAGAGATGGTCTCCATAATGAGCTGCTCCTTCACCTTGCCAGGGATGGAGGTGAGGCTGACCGGTCTGTAGTTTCCTGGGTCTTCCTTGTTTCAAAAACTGAAGTAACATTGCCTTTTTCCTTGCAGCAGTTGTCTTGCTTCTGAGCTGGGAATCCCTGTGTCCCTAAAGAGAGAGACACAATGCACTCACAATTTACAAATGAGCACATGCACTGGCACCTGCACCTGTGCTGTTCCCCATATCTTCTCAGTTCAAGCAATTTCCCTACACTGCCCATCAGTAAAGACAGACTATTTTTTTCAAAATATTTTGTGAAATCTATATTGGACAGAAAATCTTTCAGTTCTTTTCTCCTTCCAAAAGCACAGAGTCAGGCTCATACTCAAAATCACCTTCAACCAAACCCCCACTGTCAGACAAGTGCATCATTGTGGGTTTTGGATTGATGAACTACTGTATTTTAGTTTTCTTGCCAAAGCAACATGGGTCTCATCAGCAGGAAAGAGAATAGAGTGAGACAGAGAAGAGAGGCAGCACAACACACTACACCTATGCAAGGGCTGCCAACAGAAAAAAGGGCACTCTCTCGAAGGGCAAAGACACAGATGTAGTCGAAGGACAGGCAAAGGCACGTGAGAGAAGAGAACAGAGGTGGTGCTCAGAAAGACATGTTAACAGGGAATGCTTCTGGTGGTTTTTGTGAAGAGGGAATGCTGGTGAGAGCTGAGCAAAAAAAAATGGCAAGTTTTATCCTGCACTCACCAAGGTGGCAGAATCAGTTTCAACAATTTTCTAGCAAGTGGCCCGTGGCACAGAGACAGTTTTGAGCAACATGGTATGTGAACAAGTCTGAAGAGAGTGAGCTTGAGGAGCAAACACTCATGCAGCTCTTCCCACGTCCATGCATGTTTTGACATGAACTTTTATTTTTTAATGATAACATTTGTGACAATGACCTCATCAGGTAGCAGCTTCCATCCTGTGGCTCTGTGACTCTGCCTGTCTTCTTTTCTATCCTGCTGCAACATTAGACAGCAGCATTTCCCACCTCAGGTCACATCCTCTGCCCCCTTTGAAGAGGCCCTTCCTTTGCCCTGTGCTCTCCCTAGCCCAGCCTCTGCTGAGGTCTCACCAGCACCAGGAGCACCATGACTACCTCCACCATTGCCTGCTTGCACTGTGCCCTGGGCTTGTGCTTCTAAACCTGTGACCTGGCCTTTATTCACATCATTAAAGCAGAAGACCAAAAGAGAAATATGCACTACAGGAGAAGCTCCCCCCTCTGTTTTCTAAAGCTGCTTGATTGTGCACAACACTGTATCTTTATAACAGACCTACTTGTATGACAGCCCTTACATATCAGCATCCTAAAAACAAGGTTTTAGAGGAATTTCATTTTAGTACCTGCCATTCTCATACACATGGATGTGCACCCATGTGCACGCACACACATATAAGTATGCACTGTCAGAGGGAGAAGGAAAACTTATTTTAACTTTGATTTAAGACTTAAAGAGTTTAAGCCAGATTTATTTTGGGTGACAAGTATTTCCACATCTGAGGGATAAATGTTTTCTCGTATTTTAACAACATCCCTTCCCTTTGATTTTTCTCACACATGTTGTATTTAACTAACAGAGTACAAATACCAAAACAATGGAAGATCCAGGATTAACTCAGCAAATGCCATTAGATTTTGTGCAGGCATAGTATAAAAATGGCACAAAAACCCCCCCACAACTTTGAATTCTTAAGGATCATTTCCAGTGATTCATTTTCAAAACTAAGGGATTTTAAATACTTGAAAAATTCAATATATTTCACAAAGTCATTACATTTTGTACAGTTCTGAAATAATGCCAATTTTGGAACTTAATTTGTTAAAATGATAATAAACGAGAAGGCTGTCACTTGACAGAGGGAAAACTAGCTCTTTTTTCTGTTATCTGTTTTGCTGTAAGGTTAATTCTTTATATTTTATATTTAAATTAATTCGGATTTCTTTCATAATTGGGGCTTACTATATTATGGAATTAGCAAAGAAATGGGAAAAAAAAAAGGCAGGAAGAGAATGAGGGGGAGGGAAGAGGGTAGGAAGAGATCAATTAAATAATTTTTGTCAAAAAATCAGATATGCACATATTTTAGTTTGGAGAGCATATGCTGCTCTTGATGTGGATCCAAAACCAAGGCAGTGCGTTGAACAAAATGAAACCAGCTCTGTAATTATTAGCAGAGACATATTTGTGAGAGCCATTTCCTGTAGAAAATGCCACTTTTATTTTCTTTCCTCTATCCTACTCCCCTCAGCAGAGAAGAGAAGGAAGAGACAAAGTTAGCATGTGTTTAAGTAATAAGCCATGACCAACATCAGATTTCTTATGAATTATTATACGCCTTGGAAATTCCTGGAGGCCCTGTGGCCTGCCAGACCAGCTGGTAGGTCGTCTTCTGTTGTATTTGACACGTTCAAAAGTTTCAAAGAAAGCATGAGTAGCAAGCCAGACTTGCCAGTGGACACAGTCTACAATCATTTTATGTCCTGGATGAAAGCAAAGAAACCTAAATGGAGCACGGAAGTATTAGGGACAGCAAAAGCTACAAATGAAGTGCAAAGACATCATCTGCCATGCTGAGGAACAAAATAATTCAGGTTCCATTAGCAGGTTGCTCATAGATATTATAACCTAGAGAAATGAACATAGTGCAAGCTTCACTGCTGTCATCTTCTACTATTTCCCTATGAAGACATAGGAAAACTATGGTGGGGGTAAGGGGGGTGATGGAAGAAAGCTGATGATTCAGTCTTGATTTGAGAACTGCTGGCCTTCTTACTGTTGCTTATATTTTCTACACCAAAGCTAAAGAAAGAAGAGACATGACTAGCTTAGCAGATAATCAAAAGAAAATTAATTACTTCGGGAACTATTTTTAGGATAGGGAAAGACAACAAGAAAGTATTCACTAGAATAAGAATAAAGCCATTTAGCAAACTAGGGACAGACACCATTTCTTGGTGATTAAAAGGCCAAATTATGTTTTGGAGATTGCAAATATGTGCTTGTAACAGCATCTGGAAGACCATTTCCAAGCTCTTAAAACTCATCCAACAACTGGCTTTTAAATTTTGCAAACTTGTATGAACAGAAATGCCCATAGTCAGCTCATAGAACTAGCATTTTTAGGAACATTGTCAGCATGAGTTTAAATGCTACAAAAAGCATGTTTTCTCTCTAGCTATTATTTTGTACTGTTTGTTGAAATTTGCTTCTGTTGGTATCCTGTTTCTCTTTAAGATAGGAAGTCGAAGGATCAATAGTTCTCAGACAGTCAGATGACCCTTTATAGAGGTACATAAATGTAATTCTTTGCAGAGTCACCAGGAACACTAAGAAACTAGTCAGACACATACAGTAACTTATTTGACACTAGCCCTTCCCATCAACATGCCACCATCATGTTGTCTGTAATGACTGTACTTAAGAGATGCTACAGGAGTTACTTGCATGCCATGATGCACTCTCACCCCTTCAATGGTCTGCAAAATGCAGATGGTAACTTGCCAAGAAGAATCCAGGACGGCTCTTTCATAGGACCTCCACTTTCAAGGTTCAAACTCCTCCCAGTAAAGTAGATGGAGAGGTGTACTCACCTCTTCAGGTGTATTCACTTCATGCGTTTTGGCTCCAATGAGAAAAAAGGATCCAAATGGCCAGAAGAGCTGAAAACACTTCTCTCTGGATTCTGGCTTAATCCATAGGGCTCTACAGGGCCCAGAGTGATCCTTGCTAGATCTGAGATTGTATCAGTACAGAAAAAAAACCAAAAAAAACACAAAAACAAACAAACAAAAAAAACCCACAAAAAAACCCTTTTCACTGAGGAAAACTCTCTAAAGGAACCAAAATGAGAAAACAACACTTGTGCTGCAATCAAATTGCTCCAGAAATTTGGAAAACAGCTCTTAAAAGGTGAGGATTTGAAAATTGCCACCCAGCCCATTTTCGTAATTTCTAAACTTCAATTTAGCATTATTTACATTTACATGGGAAAATCCAACAACCCCAGTAGGCTCAGGGGGAGCACTGCATTAGTCATGGTGCAAATACATACAAAGACATGACCACTGGCCAGAGAACTTTTTATCAGCCCCTAATTAACCAGAATAATCAATGGGTCTCTATTCTGACTTCTAATTCATTCAGCTAGGAGAGGAAACCCTATTTATAAAGAAAAAAAAAATTAAAATATTACTTCCAAACTATCTTCTGTGTGGGACAGCACTCTAACAAAACAAAACAACTAGGTGTGCCAAATCAGTCTTGCACTAACTAACCAACTCTCTTCCTACAGCATCTGCTGTGTGAGAGGACTTTCCTTTGTTTTTACTATCGTAAATAGTCAAGAATTCATCATCACGTGAATGAGAACCTTCTAGAAAACATAAGTGTGCTTATTGTGCCTTGATGAATGGCTTCCTGTTAATATTGTTATAAAATATAGTGATATAGTAGAAAGCTCTAAGTTTACTGTGATTAACTCCCATGCATAGAGTTGAACAGGAATATTCTCCACCCTGAAGAAAATCTCTGTTGACACACTGGCTAAAAAAGCTGAGATTTTTCAAAAGGCCCATTGACTCCCAGTGTAAATTCAACTCCTAATGAACCTTAGGCACGTCTGAACATCAACATTCTAAACTCATCTCTGTACAAGTAGTGTATCTAAATCCAAATTGAATGGGTAGAACCCCCCCTATGGCAGTTTAACCCATAACGCCTTCCTCTACTCTCTGCTACAATCTAAGGATTGCTTTTGTTTGAGGAAAGGAGGCAAGAAAACACTCCTCACGAGCACTCTCAGCAGTTCCACGGGAGGACAGAGCAGGCTGCATGCATTGCTGGATGAGTACTTTGGAAGCTTAGCACAGGAGAAATAGGATGACATTAAGGGCAGTGACTGGGTAAGTATAAGAGCAGGTATGAAAAGAGAGAGGTGGTGTAATTAAGGGATGAATTGAAGTAGTGGTGCCCCATGGATTTTAGATAATAGATGTCATTAAGGGTGATTCAGAAGATTGAATTGTACAACACAAATCAGTGTGGAAGCCGTGGAACAAACCAGGTAGAGAGAGGCATCACTTCTCTACTTACGGTAGAGAAGTGTTGGTGTGCTTTGTGCACTGCCATCTCTAAAAGGGACTGAGCTAACAAGAGAGATGATTAGTTTTCTAGGGGCAGAGGTTAAGGATGTTAGCGAGAGGGTTGATATGTTATAGTCAAGAGAACTGGGAATGAATCCTGTATTTGTGCATGTGGAAATTAAATGATAACAGAAAGGCAGTGAGAGATGTTTCAAAAGAGGTTGGGACTTGAAAGGAGAGAAAACTAGATTTTTGATGCTGTGCTAGTTCTTCATAAAAATTCCTAAGTAAATCCTGGCAAACTAGCCCACGCAAATGGCTTTTTGGCTGCCACCATTTGCAAATGTTAGATTAAGACAGCAAAATCTAACTGGCTACTGCTCTGACTTACTGCAGAATATTGTGGAGAAAGCTGGGGGACACAGGGACAGACCGCACATTACATGATTTCGAGGCCAATCTCATTTTATAGAGCACCTTTGTTCTCCAAGCTAAATAAAATGGGTTGCAGGCAGTGCATGAGGCATCAGCAGGGAAGTCAGTGGCAGCCCACGACAGCTATCATGTGCTCAGCAATGTGTGTTATATCATGGACATCAACATAATTTATAAGAGCAAGGTAATTGTTGGCTAGAAAACTGCAATAATCGCCTTCCTTTTCTGAGAAGGTTTTATTGTCTCCAGCATCTGTTGTCTGAGATTTGGGCCAAAGCTTCCACTTGCCTCTCTTCTTGAATCTGCAATGGCTTAGCACAGCCACTGAAGTTATTTGGCCTCTGAAGGTAGCAGAGCAGGTACAGGGGCTGAAAACCTCCCACTCCTTAGGTATGCTGATCTTCTACTGACATCATCCTTCAAAGCATGCCATTAGCACCAAATGTGGCTACCAGCTGTGCAGCTGCAGCCCAGGACCAGCGTGGCACTTCCCAGTGCTACACAGCAGCTCTGACAGCAGAGCCAAGGAATAGGAAGGAGAAGCAGAATGGTTTCTGTGTAGTCTCAGGCATAAGACCTGA
>VWZI01005199.1:34852-99399 GCA_013396835.1 Psilopogon haemacephalus
GGTACTTGCCTTACCTTCACACTCCCTCATGTGGAGCAGGATCGGTGATTCTCTCTCCACTGCAAAGAACCTGAAAAAAGAACTGTGGCTGAAATGAAGAGGAGTAAAAGGGAAGGAGATTTTAAACTTAAGTCTAATTTTTTAATCTCATACCTAAAATTTATAGCATCATTCTCCTCCCTGAATAAGCAACTGTTCTGTCTCAGCCAATGACAGTGTGGAAAGCTGACTGCTACATGCAATACCAAATTTACACTGGTGTCTTTTAGAAGGATTTTCTTTCATATTGCAGTCTCTAAGCAGTGACTTTGTAAGGAGATTAACTGCAGTATATGCCACACATTAAACAAACACACACATATACAACACAGCTTTTAAGAGATTTCTGGGTTTCCCCAGGATAGCCCCTCCTATCTTTAAAGGTTTTTAGCACCCTACCCCTCAAGCACTGGTCCACTACAATCATCAGCAGAGACAAGTTCCAGATAGATCCAGTATGCATCTTCATTGCCAGTAAATCAGGTGGAGATAGCTTTATTATTCCTATTTCATGGGGAAAATGCAGATCAGCTCTGCTTGTTATCTGGAATAAAGATGAGAGGGAAAATAGTAGAGACCTGCAATCAGGACAAGGCACACATTTCCCAGTGAAGACATCTTCAAAAGAGAAGTTCCTTCAATAAGTTCCATTAATTTTTCCTTTATATTTGTTCTAACATTTTTTTTAAAGCTTTCCTTTCACTGATTTCTACAACTTACAAACCCCAAAGGAAACTAAAAGCAGAACAAAAACAAACTACAACTTTCCCAAACACAGTACAACTCACCAAAATATCACTGGCCGCTTCTCATTCATCCAGTGACATACATTGGGTCAAACATGTATGTTTACCAAGGAATTGTCTATAAATAGTTCCTATAAGCACCATGAGGCTGCTCAGAGCAGCAGTTTGTTGGTGAAATGGATCAACAGGGCTGCGATTTCAGTACTTGAGATGCAGGTGTACTCTTCCTTCTTATCTACCTGGTACTGAGCTGTGACGCCCAACAAGAGGTAGTCTGAGGGTATGCGGAGCCAGTTCTTTGCCTTCAGGTTGCACACTGCTTTTCTTTGCTTTTCAAGGGCTGAGTTGATTCTGTCTATTAGATTATTGTTTCACATTTTCTGCTCACATACTTGTAGCACTGTCACAGAATTATAGAATGGTTTGGGTTGGAAGAGACCTCAAAGATCATCCAGTTCCAGCCCCCCGTCATAAGCAGGGCCACCTTCCACTTATAAACCAAACAGGTCAGGGGTGCTGAAGGAATCAACTTTCACTGCCAGTCCCTGTCTGCCTTCTTTTGCCTTCTTTCAAGACTGGAATGTCTTTTCTTTCAGCTTCATTTGTTATCTATCCCATGTCTTCCAGAACCTGTACCGTTTTCCCAATTTCTATTGCTTTTCAGCACATTCTTGTCCTTGACTGTACCAAGGCCCCTCAGCTTCTCTGAAAGTTTCAATTTCTTAATTCTCTCCCTATCAAAGCTACTAAAACAAGGCTCTAGAGAATGACTGACCTTGTCATATTGGTTTGAAAAGAAGAGAAATTTTTAAAATAGTATTATTACTGATTTAGCTGATGGGAGACAGAAATAATAAGGGCTGGAATAATTTAAATGCATGATGCAATTGTCCATCTTTTTTTCTGTGCAAATAAGAAACCTGTATTCAAGCAATTCTGTGTTCAGCTGTTTTTCCAGCTGGGAAGATGGAAAAAATCAGAATATCCATTTACTCTCTGAAGAGGAAGCAACCAGTCTTTATACAACATAAATTAGTTTATCCAGATCTAATATTTTATATTTAATATAGAAGCTGATCCAAGATCTTGGCTTCATACAGATGAAAGGCAGGCTGCTCACATATTGTTGAGCCATTCCTAGTTAACTACAGCTGAGGCTGTGTTCATGGAAACTATTTCTAGATGAAAAAATATTAAGAGAAATAAAAACCTTAGAAGTCTGAATGCAGTCAGCAGCCAAACCTTTATTTGAATGGGCACTATCCACGATACCAAAATATTGGAAAAACATTACACACGAGGCCTCGGAAGTTATTGAATGGGGGCTGCACAGTGTTCATACAACCAGAAACATCAAAGCTTCCTCCTCCAGTATCTACCTCTCTTATGATAGCAACTTATGTCCATACAGATTTTTCTTTGCCACACAACTTACTGTTTTGGGAACACAAACATTTCCCTGTCCTAGACACACAGTTCTCCCCTGTCCCTGTGACTGTAACAGCAGTTGATAATTGTGTTCCACCCTTCTCCAGTCCCACGCTGTCCTGGCCATGATCACCCTGTCTTAAAGACAGCTAAAGGGCAATTAGAAAACAGAAACAAAGTATCTAGGGTGGTCATTCAAGAAACATGAGTTATTTTCTATGTGAAAATTACCACCGTGCAAGTATCATAGGTCTCAGAGTGAAATCAAAGTACTTCACGCCTCTTTCTAGGGTTATTTATCCAAAAAATTAACTTTGGTGGTGTAAACAGAAGATAAGACTTTGAAGAACATGTAGATATTCACAGTAGAAACTGGGCATCTAATTGCCATGATCACTCAATACTACTGAATTTTTTATGTGGTCTATATAAACAAATAGTACTATGACCAAATGCAAGAGTTACAGCAGCAAGGGTGGCCAGAGGTGTTTGTCCCAGCCCAACCAAGAGAAAGCTACTAAGCTACTGAGACTTCTTGTGTCTCTTTTAATATTTGATTGAGTTGGTTCACTGCAAAACCACGCCACGATAGTAGTGCAAACAGAGAACCACTTCAGCCATTCAGTCTGCTAGACTGGGTACGACTGGGTACAAAAAGAGCAGTACCTTTGATAAATAGCTCACTTAGATTTTCTGGTTTTTTATAAAATATCAATTTTAGAATAGTTTATGAGAAGAGAACAAGGTAAGTCTGGGCTTTATACACACAAACAATTGATTTTTTTGTAGCTGCCAGATCCCTGGAACAGACCAATGACATTGAAATTTCCTAGTTACTAGGGTAGTTCTTTAAGATAATTACAGGAAAACACACACAGAGGAAGAGACTGGCTTGCCCTCCAACTTGAGTGAACCTATGATGCACAGTGTCATAGGCAAAATTATCACCTTACAAAGTGGTATTATAGAGTACACCATTTGCCTTCTCAGGGAGTAAGGAATGGGACACTCATCCAAAGTGACAGCAGAGATGACATATCTCCAGCAAGGAGGAACATGCCAAAACCCCTGAGAGAAATGAAACTCCCTTGTTACCCAGAAATTTGCATCATGTGCAGTCATCAGGAGCAGAAGAAAAGGAGTGGGCTGGCCAAAACTTGCTGCAGGAACAGAGATGGAGCCTTCTCATTCCTGTTCACTTGCTATAGAACCATGACAGGTTTCAGTACCCTTCTCTGCAGTGGTATGCACAAAGCAAGTAGCACTGCAGCTGACTTCAAGTTGCTCTGCTTTATTCATGTTCACACATCCAGGTATGCCTACCCATATACTGACACAAGGCCACATATTTCTGATATTTTCATCTGTTGCACCATTGCACAGACAGTAAATACATGCATCCTGCTACAGTAAATCATCATTTTACAATGAATATATACCTAGATTATTACTGTAATGCTGATGTATGGAACCATTAGTATAAAAATGCAAGCAGGTGGTAAAAATGATGCAAAGATTCCCATAAAGTGAGAAACAAAACCCAAACTACTGTAGCAAACATTAGCACCAAGATAAGTAAATTAGTGATTATTCTGGAGATAAATTAGTGGGTAGATAGGAGTGCATAAAGTACATGTTGCTGCTGGTACCTTTTTCAGTTGGGAACTGCGAGCTGCGGCTTCCTGAATCTATGTAGCATCAGTGCAATAATATGGATGGATATTTAAGACTAGGCTGTGACCATGACTCTAAGGCAATTGCCTTCCATAGAAGTCAGCACACCAGCAAATTTCATCCTTATTAACTTTGCTGCTTTTATACATCACACTAATTAAAAACCCTACCATAAATGTTGCTCTCAGATACTTTGCATAGAGTAAATATGCTGTGGGAATCCAGTACAACTGCAAATTTACCTCTAACTAGAAAACAGTCAGTGACCCTGAAGAGATCAATTTTTAGGCAGCAGTACAAGGTATCCATGGAACAGGAAGATTAACTCTTCTCAACACTTCAAGACTCCCAGAGAAATCCAGTCTTTGGAGAGAACACATATCCAGAGTGGCTTCGGAATCCAGACCTAATATATGGAGGAACTTTCAAAGCAGGTCATTTATTTGACATAATTGTGCGAACATCCCTTTAAGCTGTGCAAACCAGAAAGATCATTTCAAAATATTAACTTATTTCTTGCTATCAACAACAATGCAATTAATTCCCCTCAATAAAGATTGTTTTTGCAAAAGAGCAATAAGGTGCCTCTGCAGGGGGCATCATTATCATTAAATAATCACACCCCAGGAGATGCGAGGCACTCTGCTGCACCATGTACATTTTAGTACTCCAGAGTATGATTAGTTTGTCTTAACCACACCCCAGCATAGCTAATTGGGAAGAGAATCTATAAACTGAAGAGCTTTCTGTATATATTTTATTATATTTTTGGAACCAACAGTAAAATTGGGAAGTTCCCTGCCAGCCCTATGGAAAAGGTGGCAGGGCCTGACCCAGCCAGGCAACAGTTTCCTATACCTGCAGTCGAGACAGAAGGAGCTCATAATGCCAAAGTGCTGTGGTAATGCCCGTTAATATTTGCATCCTCAAAACATTATGTGACTGAATTCCCATGCATAACAAGGAGTTATGACTTCAGGAGGCTATGTTTTTCTATAAAAACCAAAACAGGCCCAGCTGTCCTGCACATATATGCAGGAAAACAGACACACAATATTTTAATGGAATGGCTGCTGCTGATCTGCTGGATGTTTTGTGTCACTTTGGACGGTCTGCCCTGATGTATGACAAACTTCTGGAAAGGGATGGATTAACCTAATATGTACTTTCAGAAAATAGATAATTGCTTTGCATGGTGCCCTAAATGTCCTGAGGACTTGGGGGTTGGTTGTTTGAGGTTGTTTTCTGTTTGAAGCAGTAATCTTTACCACTGAATGCATCCTGGAAATTAGATACTCCTGTTATGAATGGAAGTTACAACAATTATGCTCTAGATCTGTCATAGAATCATAGAATGGTTTAGGTTGGAAGAGACCTCAAAGATCATCCAGTTCCAACCCCCCCACCATAGGCAGGGACACCTCCCACTAGACCAGGTCGCTCAAGACCTCATCCAGCCTGGCCTTGAACACATCCAGGGAGGGAGCAGCCACAACCTCCCTGGGCAACCTGTTCCAGTGTCTCACAACCCTCACTGTGAAGAACTTCCTCCTAACATTTCGTTTAAATCTCCCCTCTGCCAGTTTGAACCCATTACCCCATTACTCCTGTCGATTTTCCCTTGCTGAAAATAATGTGGAAGAAAATGATGGAAGAATCATGATTTTGTACACAATTTGACTATGAATAAAGCAGAAACCAGCTCATCATTTTGGAAGTGAAATTCAAGCCAACTTAGAGAACGACAGGCATGACTTCAAAGGCAACCACTTAGGCATAGGATCAGCACTGTACTGTGTGTGAGGGGCTAAAAAGCTCAATAACTATTCAGTGTAGGTCAGGTCTCACTACTGGAGAACTATCAGACCTTTTCTGGAATACTAGATGCCCCCCACTAGTTTCTCAACCTGTAAAGGAAGAGGGGCTGCAAGAGAACGGTACCTCTTCAGATAAATGGTGGGGACACCACGAAGATGTCCTCCTTGCCTGCTGTGAGCACACAAACACACAGAGAACAAGGCCACATGACCAGTGATGAAGATGACACCATAGTCAGTTGAAGACTGAAAAAGTATGACCACAAGAAGTCCTTATTGCATACAAACCCTCCAAGGGGAGGGTATGACCAATAGACCTGTGCAGAGACAACTAGCAAGCAGCATTAGTTGCTAGTGTTACCAGCAACTTGGTCAGTCTCTATAGTCAGTGCTGTCATCTCTGTCATCTGTTTCTGCTTTTCGGCTCAATGAAGAAACTGAGCATCTTCTGTAATAGTCTAGATGCACCAAAAGTTACCAAAGTGCCCTTGTTCCTCCTCAGCAGCCGAGAATTTTGCTGGGTGCGTGCACACCATTGCAGCTGAATTAGCAAAGCTTCTCCCATCTACTGATCAGAGCACGCTGAACAATGGCTGTTCAAGAACAAAACAAAAATGAGAAAGGCATTAGAGATACAGGGATTCAGATGAAGCAAACAATGCCATATGCATGAGCCAGCAATATACTTTTTGTTAGCACAGGTTATTCTATAATCAACATTTAAAGTAACTTTATCAGTAAGCATAACTGATACTTCATGACTATGTATGTGTAGGCAGTAAGCTATAGATTTATAAATACGAGGGTTATCATGACTTCAGTGTAGCAAGGCACAGCCGGTTTAAAATTGAAATAGTCAGATTTTATCAGTTATCTCTTTCCACAGGATAATGTAACTTTACAATTACTTAGCTCATAAAGAACTAATTTCATTCAGCTTCCAAGGAATACTTCCAAAATAGAAGTCTATGGCAAGATTTCTTGAGTGGTTGAATCACGAACAATAATGGTCATACAGACTTTGAAGGGAAGTCTTGATAATGAGATTAATACCTGCAGGCTTCCCACAAAAAGATTTTGTTTTATAAGCAATTAATAATAACTTCTCTTTTTTTTCCCTGTTTTTTTTATGTATTACAAAAGAAAATAAGTTATTGATTTCAACTGCAAAAATAACTATTTGCATAACATTGTTGATTGTATGTTCTGCTAGCACAATCAGAATTAATTGGAGCAAAATATTTTATTATTTTTAAATGGGTAAAGATTTTATATATATTAGCATTTGTATCTGATTAGAACAACAGTCTGTTTACTAGCAGTATCAGGAGCACAGAGCAGATTACCATATTCAATCCACATTTATGGCACAAAGCCTGCCTGTTGGCACCTCAGTACCCACTGGTGGGTAAACCTTTGAAAGCTTTCCTCAGCTTTAAACACAATGAGTGTTAGCAACTATCACTCAGCTCTTGTTACACTCTAGGTGTCATGTCCTTAAATTAAGACTGAAACAGTAGACAGTATCTTTGGCAATTTGGTTACTTATTTCCATTCTATTTACCTGATGAGCCCCATTCTTCACTCTTGCATGTGGGACAAAGCTTACCCTCCAGAAGGGCACTCAGAGCACCTAAATTTAGTCTACAGAAATAGCTGATGGAGGAAGATCAGCTGCTTTTAGGTGGTGCTTCTACTCTCAAGGGGGAAGCAAGTCAGATGCTTACAAGTTAGACAGTTTGGAGATACTCTTAGAATCATAGAACGGTTTGGTCATCTAAAGGTCATCTAGTCCAAACCCCCCTGCTGTAAGCAGAGACATCCTCAACTAGATCAGGTTGCCCAGAGCCCTGTTGAGCCTCACTTTGAATATCTCCAGGGATGAGGCCTCAATCACCTCCCTGGGCAACCTATTCCAGTGCTCCACCACCCTCATGGTAAAGAACTTGTTCCTAACAGCCAGTCTAAATCTACTCTTCACCTGCCACAGCAGAAAGCTGCCATTCTGTGATGAAATGACATAATTCACACCATACTTCATCTTTCCCAGTTCAGGATGTTCCTAAGCTGATGATACTTGCTATGAAGCAAAATATAAACTTTAACTTACCTGGAAATTGCATGCATAATTATCATAAGTTACTTTTTTGGTGAGGGCAGCTTTTCTGTGATGTCAAGACTTAGGGCTGGGCACTAACAAGCAACAGATGCTATTAACCACTCCCTCTTCCCAAAGAGAAGACAAAGAATAAGGGAGAGAGACCTATTGTTTGTAAAAGGAAATTTAAAATACTTTAATGAAAATAATAATAATAAATACAAATATTTACAAAACCACTATCAAAACCACCCTTTCTGGTGGTAATTAGCCAAAATCATCACTGATGCTGTGGCAAAAGTCACAGGCTGGACTCAGCAGCAGATGAGAACCAGATTCAGGAACTGGATTCTGGAACTGGATACAGGAACACATTGATTGGATCAAAGACAGAATGGACAAAGTCCTCCTTGGACGTCAGCCACTGAATAAGAAGCAGCAAAAAGAAGAGCTTGACCCTTGTGATGACTCAACTTTATACTGAATATGATGTACATGGAATGGAATAATACCTCATCGGTCAGTCACCTGTCCTGTCCACTCCTCCCTGCAGGTGTGGCCTTTTACTCTTCAACCCCAATACAGCATAGGAGATGTAGCAGTGATCTCGGTCTGCACACCAATCCTTGATACCAGAAACATCAAGCTAGAAGCTGACATGCTGAAAATATGCTACTGATTTCAGGAAGTGCACTTACTTTGAGCTGAAAAATAAAATAACTGAACAGAATTTGGTCTATCTTGACTCAAACCAGGACATGGTTCAAATGGAAAAAGTAAGGCAACCTAATGATACCACTTTTAAGTTGATGAACTAGTCATGTGCTCATTTAAAAAACAATATTCATACTCAAGCCCTCAGTCTGAGTAAACACCAAATCCTTTCAGGTTCCAAAATGCAAAGACTTTTTTCAGTTTTGTTTTGTTTTTTTTTTTCTAAGTGAATTTATCAAGTTGTGCCAGGGAGGTATAGGCTGGATATTAGGAGGAAGTACTTCACAGAGAGAGCAATTTGCCATTGGAATGAGCTGCCCAGGGAGGCGGTGGAGTTGACATCACTGGAGATGTCACAGAAAGGACTAGATGAGGCACTTGGTGCCATGGTCTAGTTGATTGTTTAGGGCAGGTTGGACTGGATGATCTTGGAGGTCTCTTCCAATCTGGTTGATTCTATGATGCTATGATCATGATCCAAATGACTGACATGACACCAAGTGAGATCTCATCTTTGATCATCTGATGCTTCAGTCCTGCCACCAGCAACTGGAGACTGAGCATGCTTTGCTGGGCCAGGTGTCCATGAGAAATACAAGCTGTCTTCTGCTGGAAACAGCAACAGATGCTGTAGGTAGGAAACAGGGGGAATACTGCTATATTAGATGGGGAAAAGATAGTTTCTTACCTTGCATGCAGAATGATCCAAAGAAATTATGGTTTATAAACCAAGCTGTTGCCAGAACAGAATTCTGATTCCCTGTGATTGGAGTTTCATGTTTGGTAGTGAGCTCCAGCAGCCATAGCAGCACTTCCAGGATATAAAGTGACTTGCTTTTACAGGGATGCTAACTGATTTATTTTTAACCCAGCTCTCTCCCCTGCTGAATTTAGTTGGAATTGGCTTCTTGAATTAAAAACGTCTAGGGAACCAGACAGGCAGTGCATCAGCTCTTACGTTCCATTGCTTATATTCACCTTAGGCTTCCCAGCTCAGCAATCTTCCAAATATTTGGATTGTTGTTGGTTGTTTTTTGGGGTTTGGGGCTTTATTTTTCCTAGCTAGGTTATGCACAAATTTTGCACTGTCACCAATTCAGGAGAGGGATCTCTTTTCTCATGCTTGCTTTCCCTGAACAGCTACAAGCTGAAACATATGCACTCAGAGAATTAAACAGAGATTTCCCAAATCTTCCCACAATTATTAATACAAAACTGAGAAAAGGGAGTGGAAGTGAGAGAGAATATAAGAGAGAGAGTGAGAGAGAGAGAGAGAGAGAATGTGTGTGTGTGTGTTTGGGAATATTCATGGGCATCATTTTAAAGGTAACAACTATTTAGGAATACTTGGTGCCCCACTATTTTAATGGCTTAGCTTACCAGAAGGAAAAAAGCATTTTAAACTCAAACAACTGTAGCAGGTTCTTGAATTTCAACTGGCTTGAATATTTGAAATCCCTGATAGGCTGGGTAGTCATCCAACACGAATAGAAACAAAATAAAATGAGATGAGACCAGTCCATGAGCAGATTAACTACAGGCACAGAAAGCACACACTGGGGTGGGGGGGAACTTTAAGAAATTAAAAGAAAATTCTAAATACCTAATAAATCTGAGATTTCATAAACGTTCCACACAGAGGAAAGAAACAAAATATGGCAACTAAATTATGCATTCAGAATCGTATGCTTAACTGGGATACTTTGCACTTGGATTTTGGTGAATGCCGCTTTTAATTCCATTGCAGATGTTCGTATTCATAACACGGACTATGCCCAAATTTAGCCAATATCAAACTGCTTTTCTACATATACTGCAAATATCAAATGCCTACAAAAGAGGTCAGAATTAAAAAGCAGAGAATGTAAACTGGACTGTGAAAGAAAAAAAGGGAGAGTAGATGGAAATAATTTTTTAGGTGCGCCACTTCTTGAAAAAAAAAAAAAATCACTATTAGCAAATTATTAGTTGCTTCTTCAAATAATAAGATTTCTAATCAATATGCAAAAAGGGAAAAAAAAAAAAAGAAAGAAAAGAAAGTCAATTGCTTCCCTCATTTTTTATCCCTCTTCCTTTTGCTTTCATATTTTATATACAGTAACTCGCATTTCTCAGCCCACTGTGTAGCTATGAACTGAAATCAAACATTCAGACAGTAAATGAAGCTGCAGTTTGTATTTATAATGCTCCTATAACTATGTGTATATATATATATAATACAATCTCAATGTCTGTTAAAAAAAAAAGAGGCAGTTCAATAGAAGGAGATCATTTTATTAAAAAATCATGAATGCAACTGCACTCATTCAACCTTAGAAATGTTTTGATGGCTTTTCAGCACTGCAATATATTTAGATGGGAATATGTCATTAATATAAACAGCAGAATAGAAACTATTAAACTAACACAATTTAAAACTGAGCAAACCTGAGTATTTGATTAAAGTTTTTGTACATTCTATACACTTGAACAGGTAACATAGAAGCATAATATTTTTGTTTATTTTTAATTTGTCAGAAGTATTACACCTGAAAAGCTAAATTTTCAGTAGTTTGTATTTAGGAATTAGAAATCTGGTCCTGTAGGACCTTATTTATTCTGATTTTTCTAGCGTTTTCTGAATTTCAAGAGAAGTCTGAAACAAAACGTAGCAATGAAGAAGACTGCACGAATCACCTCCTTTGTTACAAGGCAACTCTACATGTTCTGAGTTTGAGTCACTGTGCATTTAGTAATTTTCAGCGATAAAGACAAAATCCAATTCCATATATACATATATATATAGATAGATAGATGTAGATATATATATTATGGATATAAAATTTCCTAGAAGCTTTGCAAACATGGTTACTAAGGTCATGCATTAATATGTAGCCTAGCCTTTAATGGATGTGTTTATTTTTTCTAGGCCAGATAATTAGCAGAGCATTTTTGCCCAGAATAACATTGCATTACACAAATGCAGGGAATTGCTAACTAAAAACAATTTAAATTATACCTTGCATGCAGTATGTGCTATAACTGTGCTCCTATCTCTAGGATATTAGGGGTAAATTTTTAAAGCAGTGCACAGAATATAATCTTGTTATTTGCTAACTGGATTTGTGTGCTTAAGACTCACACACAGCTTTGAAAAATTACCCCTTCAGAAGACTGACCTGGGTGAGGAATGGGAGTTTTAAACCTGGATGGAAACAGAAGTTGTAACCTAGGTTGGCAGCACAGGGTAGCTTAGCAAAATGACTTACTGTAGTTATACTAGCGTTGGAATGGCCAAATTAAAGAAACTAATTCTTATTCTAATCACATCCAGTGGAATTCTGATATGCTGACACCCAAAATTATGGCTCTGTCATTAGAAAGAGAATGAGTGGGAATGTTTTGAAATTTTTTTCAGTAAATTATGAAATAGACAGTGGCCTAAATGACAAGATATGACACTTTTGTTTTTTGATTATACAATTAAAAGTTTTTAGCACTAGGCTTAATTGCAAGGGTGAATTGCATCAGAGTGGATCTAATCCAAATGAAATACCTTTAAGATTCTTACTTCTTCAACTATCAGAGATCTATCATGTCTACTGCCTGAAGCCTCATTTTCATGTTAGAACAGATGGGCAAAATTGTCATTAACAGAAACTGACAACTCTAAAACTGAAATATAGATTTAGAAAGGAATCTAATGAATTAAATCAATGTTATTGCAATGAAAGCCAAAGAAATTAATAGTGATTTGTAAAGTTACCCTGTATGTTAACCTCAGTATATTTTAGTCAGTGTGATTTTAACATTCACAATACCTTTTCAGATTCATTGTTCATGTCTTACTGGGTAATACGCTCTTGTCTTAATATATCACCCGCTCCTAGGAGACTAGAGGACTTTGGGCTCCATTCAACCACATCAGTCTGTGAGATGCTAAGGAAGATGACAAATCCAAATTTAGGTGCATTTCTCCCTGTCCTGCAGAGCAGAGAGGGTGGCACTATGGTCTTTCATGCACTTCTAGAGTGGACTCCTGTGTTTACACCTTTCTAATGAAAATTATTTGCTAGGCTGAAGTGAGTTTTGAGCAACTCCAAGTCAAGGCTCAGGTTTTTTGTAAGCTTCTGTGAAGCTCATGTGTCAGTAGCTCCCAAATAAAATAATTTCCATCTAATATGTCTTGCTAGATGTGAGGGGCTTTTTTGTTTTTTGTGGGTTTTTTTTCATTTGCATCTCTAATATAACTGTTAAGATTTCTGATATAGCACATATACAGCCCTGAATGAGGATGAGTACTTTCACATTGTCCAAGGACACTTTGTCATGAAATTATGGAAGCCAGAAAGCAATTATATACATAAATTATCATAGTCATAAGACTCATCACAAGTTGCAAGAGGCACAGAAGCAGCACACCCAAAAGGCCTCCCAGGCCAAATGCCTGCAAACTGTACCAGTCAGAACTGTTCTCGCTCTGACCATGCACACAAAGCTTCACAACTCCTGCTTTAGGCACCTTTCTACAGTATAACTGTTTCCCTTTTTCTTTCTCAAAGAAGGTGGTCTTTTTTTCTTGCAGACTACCAGAAATAAACTATTTTTATATACAGCCCCTTTATTTTTTGCATCTATGGGGTGGTAATTGCACTTTTAAAGTAGCACCAGTGTTTATTCATATTGGAAGGCTAGAAGTAAAATAAGCAAAACACATTTATAGAGTAAACTGTACGGCTGAAAGCAAATGCCAGAAATTGGTGCTGAAAGCTCTCACCCATCAGCCTGATGGAGAATTCAACAAGAGAATTGCGACTTCTGCTGCTCATGATACTCAAATGGGTTTAACAAACAGAAAAGGACTGCTTAGTGTCCTGCTCAGTAACAGGAAGTCTCTGGGTGGGGAGGAAATGCAATGTTCAAGCTGAATCCTTTAAAGCCTCACTTTCACACAAAATAGAATCACAGCAAACATTGGGTTGGAAGAGATTATCCCATGCAACTTGCACAGTTCACAGCACCTCTTGACATCCCTTGCTTTTCTAAACCCAGCAGACTCACTGCATCTTGCTTTTCACCTTCCTTTGCTAGTGGGCAAAACACAAGAAGTTAGAAGAGCATGGAGAGAGAACACTCTCCTCCCCTCCTCCTAACTTTGGTTGTTGAGTTACCAAAAAGCAAAATATGTCATCGCAGTTTCTAGCGAGATACTTAAAGAACCTCCAAATATATTCACGACATTTGGTCTGGAATTTGCTTAAGGATATACTGTTAGGCTCTTGTCCGACACGACTGAACAGTCATCAGCTGACTGACAACTCACTCACCATACATGCATGCAAAATAGGAAACAAACATCAACTGTTTTGAAAAACAAGATCTGCGAGAGACAGAAAGAATCAGAAAATTATTTCCAAAGCTCAGAGACTTAATAATGAAGGCAGTGTTCAAAAGATACTTAAAGAGCATTACAGACAGAGTAAGGGTTTAAAGCGCTATTTTTAGTAATGTTCAATAAAACATGCATCTGCTATATGTTTTTGATTTCATGAGGAAGCTTTTTCTGCGTGACACTACAGTGGGCTTGTCAAACTTCAGTCTAGTACAAATCATTTGATTGAAAAGTGCGGCAGAGACACAAACAACAGGATCCCACCTCCAGAAACCTCTTTTTGTTTCAAAAAAAATTTCCATTTGGATTCAGAGGCTGAGGATCAAGCCAAGTAAAAATACAGCATGCCATTGAAATTGAGATGTTTTATTGAGAGCAATCTCTTGCCAGCAATATGCGTTATTCTCCCCACATGTAGCAAACTTGCCCATACATTTTTTAAATGCAACTAACCTTTGTTTATTAAACAAATCAATCTGAAGTAGAAATAGTGAATTTAATTGCAGTTTTTCATTGAACAAGGCAGCACGAAGATCTGGCTGGAAATTCACTCAGCACGTTCCTGGGGGCTAAACCCTTCAGACCCCGTCAGGCTCCCCAAGTTTGCCCCCCTCTCCCTGTGCTGGCAGAGAACCACAGTCAGTTTTTAGGTATTCATCACACCCTTCACCTTGACTCGCTTGCTCATGCATTTGCTACCCCCCATTTACATACATTACGCCCACCCGTGCGAGGTGCCAGCCGCCTGTTTCCGCAGGCTCGGCTGCCCAGCCTCTCGCTCCCGCCCATCCTGGGTGCCAGCACCTTGGCTCCCACAGTGGGTGGGGGCACCCCGAGCCCCTGTGCCGGGCACGCAGGGCAGGAAGGAGAGCCGGGAAGGGGCGCACCGGCTCTGTGGCAGGGCTCGGTTCAGCACTGTGTGCCACAGCAACTGCCTCCCTCAAAATGCATGCGAGGCGGTGATCTATTCTGCTCCGTATGATTAGTGCCAGACTAACTGTTCCAAGGGAAGCCAATGCTCCTTCGCTAATTTAGTCACATACAATATTAGATCTTTGAAATATGCCTTATGCACAGCCTGCATTACCTTTTACAGACAAATACAAAAACATGGTCAACATTTGCAGTAAAATTATCATAGAAATGCCATCTGAAACCTTATTTCCTTTTACAATGTGCATTTCACAAATAACTTGTATTAAAATTATGTTTTACAGGGCAGAAATAGAAAACAAATACTCCTAGTAATTTAAACAGGCATTTGCATAACATGACTAAAAACACGGTAGAGAAAAAGAGTTCTGCAGCTGGAAGAGTGAGGTAAAAATACAGATACGGTGATTTTAACACAATGTAAAAATGTCTTTTAGCTGTCATAATTAATGAATTAAAGTGTGCTTTCATCAAAACCATTCTAACTAAGATTACTATTATTGTTCTCATGCACTGCTTCCTGCTCGTTAAATAGCATAATATTAGTAACAGGTACACCACAGATCTCCAGAAAATCTCTTCATTGAAGCATCACCCAAAAATATTACCTTATTCAAGCCTTTTGCTTTCAAAAGCCACTTCCTGTAATGACAAATTGTTACTTAGAAAGCTATACCACTGCTCAAAGTGCTTTCATATTAATTATGCCATGTGTTTAAAAACTGAATACCCCACGAGGCTGGGGAATTTACAGGAGCACACAGAGCAGGGCGATGGCCCGACCCAGCATCTTCGGGGACCTTGGAGTGCTGGAGGTGGGTCCTGGCCAGGAGGCTTCTCTCGGGACATGAAGCGACAAGGAGGAAGGAGCCATTCACATCTGAGGTGAAATGGTAAGAAATTAGGGGAAAAAATTGCTCCAGCAATAACAGAGGAAATTAAGGCAGCTGTATGGGGTCTGAGAGTGCAACTGGGAGCAAGTCTTGCTGGAGGAGGGAAAGGGAGAAGCAATGATCGCTCCCTGGGAACTGAAATAAGATTATCAATGTACTTCAGAGAGGCCACATCAGATCCCAACTTGGATGAGACTGGATTAGGTATTTTGTGCCTTTTGGCGCAAAAGTCTTGTATGGAGGACTTCTCTAACAGTCTATAGGAACTTGCAGTGTCATTTTAAAAAACAAATCATGCTATTCTCTACAACACAGAGATTCTTAAATATTTAAAAGCCTTCTCCATTGGTTGTTCATCAGATTGATTATGATGCATATTTCAGCAGTTTTTTTTTTTTTCAAAAATGCTCATCAGAGGATCAAGAAACGAGGTGTTCTGTGTGCTCTACATTGATTCACACTATTTCATTTTAATTCCAAAATACTGAATTCAGAAAACTGCCAAGAAAACAAAGCAGGAAATGTTTGTGTTTTGCTGTATGTTGCATATGCTCTATGGTAACCAAGAACACAAAAGAAATAGATGATGCTGCATTCCTCAATCTATCACTCACTAGCTAGTAAGCACAGGAATAAAAACCAGTAGCACTGTAACTTCCCTCAGAGTATTTGCATATTTTTCCTTCTACCTTGATAAACATAAGCCCTCCAGGTTTCACTCACTACCTGCCTTGTTTCAGCTCTCTCATTCAAATGAAATTTGAGTATAATTTCATCACCATTTATATCTCCTGATAACTATCCTCAAACTAGCACAGAAAGTTTTATAGACCTTTGTGAAGGTCTTGGGTTAAAAAAGGTCTGCGTGCCTTTGCCTGTGTGAGGAAACTCCGTAACCAAGCAATTTTGTCTAGTTTGTACTTTCCATGATTGGTCAAATATCTCTTATCACCACATAAATCTTACATTCATATCACCTTTGAGGCATTGTTTTCCTCCTGTGTTATTTTCCCTACTAAGCTATCTTCACAAAGCATGGTGCCAGTAATTGGATGAGTTTATTAGTGATATCTTAGTGATTAAGAGGAACAGAAATGTATTCTTGACACTGCACAAGCCAGAAACTGGCTTTAGGATATTGAGGTCTATTTAGCTGGAGTGCAACTCATTACAGAAGTCAATGTAGTTTCTTCCCTAGGGCTTTCTTATCCTTCCTCCTACCCAAAGTAAGCCTTTATGTGGCAAAAGCCTTCTAGGGGTTTTCCACCCCACTCTTCTATGTTTAAAAATAGATATTAATGTACTATAGTGGTTCTAATTTTGGTTTTATTCTAACTGAAGACCATGGAACAAAAGCAGGCTTATTTAGTTCCATTAATATTAAAGGCAGGTAAACACTGATACCTTTCATGTGTCATCAACAGTCTTGAGGCTAATGAAGAATGCTTATGTTTGATGCTACACCATGAAAAAAAGTTAAAGCTGATTTCTCTTCAATGAAGCCAGTGCAGTTTTATCAATGGTGAAATCTATGTGAACAGCAACACTTTTTTCTACTCAGCCCATTAGCTAAAATGGTTAGAACTGCCTGTGCTTTTAGTGAACTCCAGCACAGATACTTTGGGAATAAAGATTTTTCCCACAAAGCAATGAAAAGTGATCATAGGTGTTAATATGCACTACTCAAAAGCAAAAACAAACACCAAACATTCGGGAAGAGCTGGTTCTCAGCCAAAGAAGAGTAATTGCAACAGAAAACCAAAGGTGAGCATCCTAGTCAAGTTCTTTTTCTGCCTCTCCGGTGCACTTTTAAGGACACATAAAGGGTATTACTACAGAAGAAATACTTTAGGGACAAAAAAAACAGGCCTCAAAAATAGCCCCAGGAAGACGAAATTAGCTTTTCAGTAGTATATGTCAGTTTTATGCCCCACAACTAAGCAGTTCAAATGAACTTGCTCTCATACGTTATTGGATATTGGTGCCATGGCATTTATATCTCCAAGTATGCAAGGGACACGTGCACAGCAGCAGAAGCACCAGGTCTAGAGGGCACCATTATATTCCTATTTGTTTCCCCAGTTACAGCAGGCTACAAATGCTTGCTATTGATTGTTATTTGTCTCACATCGCAGACATTCAGCCCTAGAATTTTTATCTTTCATTTGTAATTTTTCTATTTTAATATTCTCTGTCACTGAGAACGCTGCCAGTCTGATTAATCCTAGATTGCATCCCTTCACTTGAAACAGTCAGCACCCAAATCAATTTGGTGTAAAATGTTTATGACCAAAATTTCACCCAGAACTTGAGAAATGGAAAAAAGCAAAGAATCTGCAAGTCCCAGAAGTCTGTCTCCAAGCAATAATAATTTGCTGTTTGCACCTCCCGGTCCACACGAAATTCAGTGGGCACAGACAGAGACCCTACTCATCTCTCCTTTGTGTTTGCAACTCCAATTGCAGCTCTGAATTGATAAACCATTATTGATGTTAGAGATCAATGAGATTAAGCATGTGCTTAACTTTAATCACATAAATAAGTCAATTTCTGAATCTAGGCAGCATTATTCATCACTGGGCAGAACTGAGCTCTTTCTGGATAATTAACACTTCATTTGCTTTGCCATGGTCAGTGATCCGCACGTACGGCATGAAGAATTACATATATTAAGAGTTAAGTCCAAAATTTAAAGTCAAGTATATTCTGAAGTTTGTCCTATCAGGTAGCAATACGAAACGACTGCCACTGTTCAGGCTTTGCTTTGCTGTGGTGATGGGATGCAAGTCTACAAAAAGTCAAGTGGGAGAATGAGATCTGGTCACAGGGCCTGTATGAATTAATATTTGTGTGATTAACCAAGCTGTATGAATTCCACTGTTGGATTCAGTTTTCCTTCCCATTAACATTCTTCTATACTTTTGGTATAAAAGTCTTGAATTGAACACTGAATTTTTTTTTTAAGTTCTTTTCACATAAACACACACACAAAAAAAAAAATAAATATATATATAGTTAAAGCTGTAGTGTTTCCAGAATTTAAATCAGGTAGAAAACACCCTTGTGCGAAAGATCTGATAATTTTGCGAGAGATGTTTTGTTTTGTTTTTTTTCTAATCGTAAAGGTAAGCATATTTGACACATTAGGAAAATTTTGTCTGAATTTCTCTTTATTCAAATGCAGACTAAATGCTGCTCCACTGTTCAGTGTATCTTTGTTAATTATCGGTATTGATGAATGCATTTTAAGAAGTTTAGAAAGTTTTGAGGTTTGTTTTTTTTTTAGTGATACAAGAAATCTCTCAAGTATTGAAGAGCATCACCATGATTAAATAAACATTTCATTTTATGCTTTAATTTTAACTCAGCTGAGTTGACAAGACACAGTGGCAAAGAAGTCTTCGTGGATAAAATTATCCAAGAGGAGGCAAACATGACTGAAGAAAATACAAAACTTGCAAGTTCTTTTGTTTTACTCTAATTGCTTAGAAATCAACTGCTACAGGATATAAATATCCGAATTGATTTTCAATGCCAGACACCACAAATCTGAAAGGGAAAATGATATTTTCTTAAATTGACAAACTCCATTAAAATTCTGCACGCATTTTGATCCCACTGAAGCAAACTTCGACGTTCTGCGTCGCGGAACACAACACCCTGTGCAACTCCTGACTCCTTTGCGTATCACTGATGGACACAGCCCTGCGTGATCACGTCAAGAGCTATGTTTCACTTGTGGGTTAAAACAAGAGAATTGTGTGACTATTCCCAAAGTCACACCGATACAAACTTCTAGATCACACACTGCTAGCACCACGTACCTTCGGATGTTTAAAGGAAACCATCAGCAAGCAGATCACACCCTGGAAATATTTCCACACATTAAAATACAGCCTTCTCGCTGAAACAACAGAGCTTGGAGTTCTCAACTCTGCCCACGAAAGCACCTTTTTTTTTGGAAATAAATTAAACAACAAAAAAAAAAAGTCTACTGCACTACTGATGCTGCCAGGAAGCTCTTACGAAACACGAATATCAAAGAACAGAAAACCTTCAACAGTGCGTAAAGTGTTTGGGAGCAAAGCCTTAGTCTGCAGGCAATCATGGCTTTAATGGCTCACATTTGCACTGATTTGCAGTTGAGAAATAGGAGACTTCACTACGCATTGCACAAGAAGCTGATCTCCAGCCTGGCAATGTTCATGAAGCCAATGAAATGGGAATGTGAAAATGCAAACTAAGTGCATTAGGGGAAATAAACCAGCGAAATACACCAAAAGTACATTGACTAAATGTAGGAGCATAGGACTCTGTCAACTATCTGTACATGCGAACTCGCTTTTGCTATATATATATACACACATAGATGATCGATCACACAATAGAATGTGCCTCATGTCCCATGAAGGACAACAGGCAGCAGATAAATCTAGTCTGGTCCATATGGGATGGAAAAAGCCTGTTTCCCCAGACTAAAGATTAGCAGCAATTGTCAGAAATCTTAACGGGGTAAATGTAAAGATGATTTTAAACTTCAAAAAATTCTTAAACACTTCATTGTGCCTTGCCATGAAGCAACGCTGTCAAACCTGGATTTACTTTTATGTGGTCTATGGAGGGGGAGAAATAAATAATTAAAAAAAAAAAAAAACACAAAAACTTAAACAACAATTAAAAAAGGCTGAATTGGCTTGCATTTCCCAGTGGTCTTGAAAGCCTGACAAAGCAGCAGCAATCCTACTGCCCGATGTCAAACACGATCTACAAAGACCAAAGCACACAGCCTAGAGGCAGAGCTCAGGACAATGTTTGCATTCCCTCTGAGCTGAAACATTCCATGGGCAGACTTCAGCCTCCCAGGAAAATACATCACAGCATACAGCAGCTGCTTCCAGCCTCCAGTTGTCTTCCAGTCAGAACATCTCCTTCACTCCAACTCTTAGTGGAGCATGGGTTTCCCAGCAGCTTTTTCTCTTCTCAGTCAGTGCCAGTCTCTGAAATGCTCTTCACTTTTTCTCCCTCTTTTCCTCTGCTATTTTTTTTTACTCAACTTCTGTACTGCAAGTCAAATACTTTTGTATCAATGCAGTTCTACCTATACAATTTTTAAATTGCTGCTCAAGAGTATTAATCATCTATGACATTTAAAGTGTTCTTCTAAGAGATGGGATGGACTTGTATAAAAGGAAGGAGGAGCACTGTTTGAGACAGCAAATGAGTTTTTGGGTAGTGTGCATGTGCTCTTCAGAAACAGTAAGGACAACAGCAGAAGACCTCATGATGACTTCCTATGGCTCTTGCCTATATCTAGGATGGGCCAACAGAACTCATAAGAAGGTCATTAAGCTCCCAGAAAAACCCAGATCACGATAGCACTAAACAAAATGAGTCAGGAGCAGTGCAGGCAGCAAAATCAAATTCCCTCCACATTGCTGGGCTGAGAAAAGCCATGAATAGTGCCCAAAAGTATGTGAGTACATGGTATTTCTGAACATGGCTAACTAAATAAATACATATAAGAGAGAAACTCAGAGTAAGGAAACAAAGCCTGCTAGAGAGATTATATGAACAGAGGAAGCATGCCAAAAGTGGTGGCTGTTTAATTTCAGCATATATACTGCCTCAGGTATAAACAAAATCTCAAGAATCCCATTTAAATCTCTAATCGAGCTCTTCGTTCATTTTCTAATTTGTAGAGCCTGGTCCTGCAACATCCACATAAATAAGAACCGGGAAGAGAAGAAGGTCCAGGCCCATGGTCCACCTGCAACAAGCTCTTGGCACAGCACAGACATCTGAGGTAGGAGTCCACCCAAAATACAGCACCACAAAGCATAGAAAGCATATTAACAATGAGGCTGGTGACATACAGCCACCCCTGCAGTAGGCCAGGCAGCAGTGTTGTGCTGGCCTCTGGTTTCACACAAAAGCAGCTATAATCCCCTTTTTTGCCGCCCCTCCTTTAGCTTTTGAGATTGTTTTCAGTTCTCAAATACTTCCTTATTTATTTATTTATCTATAAATATACTGTTGGAAGCTTGGTGCCCACCCTCACTACTACCCAAAGAAATAAAGCAGTTTAGATGTACCTACCTGACACTAAGCTGGAAACACAGTAGCTCTGATATCAACATCAAAATGTCTACTGAGCAACCATGGTGGTAAAACAGGTAGTGAAAACAAGGTGAGTTTACATACAACCAGTGCAAGACCATCCACACAAGTTATCCCCATAACACAGACTACCACAGCCTAGTTGGCTTTGGCAACAGGGCTCTTGGGGTTTTGCCCTGTTGTTTTCCTTTAAGTTACTTTTAAATGGCATTAATGGACAGAATCCAACATAATAACGAAGTGGCCTTCCTAAAAAGGGTCTTATAAACCACAATAAGAAGTGTCTAGTCTTTTGAGGAGTTCCCCAACATGCCTCAAATAATTCCTTCTCCATTTGTTGTTTAAAGAATCACTTCTTTTAATCACTACTGGAAAACAAGCAAGAGATTATTTTTCACTTTGTATTTTAAATGGATTCAGACAAAGAATCAAAAGGAAATCTCATCATTTCTTTGTTTTTATGAAAGATCTCAGATTAAAAACACCCAGTGCTCTCTTGTTATTGTCAAATCTACAGCCATTAAGAAGGTGGTCTTAGGAGATAAAGAGAGTAGTGATTAAGAAGGTGGTTTTAAGAGATAAATAGAGCAGTGATGCTTCACCTCACTGTTCGAATGGGGGTTTCAATAAAGCAATGCTGACTTTTTGCAGAGGAATTATTGCCCTGACTTTGGGGTTTAGGATACCAGCCATCCAAAGAAATCTCTTGACATCAGGATGAGATCTACCATAGGTAGTACTTAATCCATTAAGACTAAAGGATTAAGCCAGTTGACCACAAAGAGAAATTAGATTTAAACCTGGACAATTCAAAGCACTTCCAACTTTCTTATTCCAGGCTTACTCTTTCTTAGTCCAGACAAACACTTTTACATATTTTATTTTCTACATTAGTCAGAAAAATAAACAAATTTATATTGATCTAAAGCAGAAAGCAGTAGACCTTGGTGAGGAGATGGTACTGAAATATCGCAAAGTAATCTAACAAACATTTAAAGTAAAGGTGCAGAAGATGGAGAGATTCATAGTTCCAGGATAAAAAAAAAAAATGCCAAAACCAAGGTTAGTATTAGTGAAAACACTGAAAAAAGAGGAAATAATCATGCTGGTCATGGAGGCCATGTACAAGACTTGGGAACAGTTGAAGATCCTGCTGTACAATAGCAGACTACCTCTGTTGCATTGCTGCTAACCTACTTGTGTCCTTTGAAATCTCCCTTTCAGGTGACCCTCACTCTTCCTCTTGTCCAGACTCACATCTCAGCCACTAGGACCAATTACAGCAACTACAGAGACACACAGACCATGAGACCTAGAAGACGTGTCAAATGTAAGAGCAACAAAAGGGTAAAAGAGAAAAAAAAAATCTACCATTTTATTAGCTAGGAAAGAAAATAAGATTTAGCCCTCGGTATGGCTGTGCTGTCTCCATGCTGTGAAGGTATGGTTAGCTCATCCTCTGCAGCGTTACCCTCACCACCAGCATGCAAAACATCCCAGCTTCACCTTTGTTGTTCTGGGCAGTCCTCGGATGGGCAAGTCAAGCCACAGCAAAGCACCAGCTCTGTCATACAGCAGCTACTGTTATTGATTTAACCAGTTTGTTTATGCCTATGTTTAATTGGCTATGTTAATGGCATTTTAATCCACATTTCACTTGTGTGTGGCTGATAGCGCAGCACTTGCGAGGCTGCAGTGACATTTTCTCACCATTGCTATCTGTCATCAAGGACTAGGCCAGCACTGTCACACTAACCAACAATTCCAAATGTTTTGTTTAATTAGGTATAATTTATACTATACTGTATAATTCCACAGCATTGACTGATAAATCATTTATCAAATAGGCACAATCATGGAAAACCTTTAATCAAACAGCGAAGATTTCAGTCATATTTTAACACCAGCATTTAGCATTTCTAAATATTCAAATGTAAGATTAATGAGAACCGAGTGAAAAAACCAAACCTGCTGGTGAAGTTTATGCCAAGCAGCACATCAACAGAAGATCAAACAACACGATTACCCAGGGCATTCATGCTTAGAAATATCCTCTCCATCACAACTTAGACCAACCTGTCTACAGACAAACACTTTATTGGTCTGTCCCCAGCAAACAGCGGCTCACAAAGCATTTCCCGAGAATCACAGTCAGAAACTGACAAGGAAATTCTAAGTGCCTTTGGGGCACCCGTTTTCCAACCGATCCTTAAGCCTGATGATTGCATAAATCACATAGAAAATAATAAGACACGAATCGGGACCTTTCCTACCCTTGAAATGAACTCAACCTGCAGCCCCGTTGGTTTGGCTCGGTTCCAGATCTGCCCCGGGGGAGAGAGAGCTTTAGCACAAAACAAATGGCCCCAGGCATACCCCTCAGACCCTGTACAGCCCTCCTCAACCACACGGACCTGCCACGAACTGGAGCACTTTTTACTGTCTAGACGCTGGCCACGGTTTGGGACTTCTTGTTCCCAACCTATTGCCTTACAACCTTCTGTTTCGGTCTGCCCTCACCTGGTTTTTTTTTTTCTCCTGCTAGACGATCCCACCTTCCACTGCCAGCACTTTAATATCTTCACCCCTTTTTCACGGTCTCTTTTCCTTGCATTTCACCTTGCTCTCAGATTAATAATTTAAAACAGGAGTCAAAAAGCAAAAAAATCCTAAATTAATTTGGCATCTGTGCTATTTAACTATATCGGATGTCATGTTTAATTACCCTAATACTATTACTTTGGAAAATTTAAGTCTTTATCTAATACAAGTTTTGTAGGGAGTAACTTTTTTTTTTTTTTTTTTTTTTTTTTAAAATTCCATTTTGCTACATGTTACAGTCACCANAAAGAGAGAGGTTTTCATAATAGAAACTACAGAGCAGAAACCATCCAACCATATATTTTGTGCCAAGAAAATGGCACAGGAGTGTGCTACAGCTGCTTTCAGAGAATGCACTCTACATAATAACCAGGACCAGAGATATTTTACAAATAGGGAAATCTCAGGCTGCTGTACAAAGCCCAACTGGCAGTCAAGCCTTGCATTCGAGGAGCATTCTCTGTGCATGTGTTGAGGGCAGGATGCAGGGGCAGTCAGGCTCCTCCTTTCACCAGGACAGTGACATGTTACAGATGGGGACCATCACCACCACGCAACGGTCCTCTCCTTCCTCAGCAAGATGTGGGGCACATCCATAACTGAACCCAGTGATGGAGTCCCCAATTCCCACTTCACTAGACCCTTGGTCCTCCACGTGAGGAAGGTCTACCCACCTTGAGGGAGCTCCAGAGGGAGCAGGTCTGCCCACCTCACCCCAGCAAGGTAGCTATCACACAAATGCAATGGAGAAAGTGTGAAGTGTTCTCAGGGCAAGGTTTTCCACAGTGCTTGGAAGTGCATCTGTATGCTCAGAGGCCTTTCTTGGCGCCAGATTTGGCACAGAAGGGCAGACAGGGGTTTCAAAGTGGTGGGAGAGTGGGGAGAGGCACACAAAAGCATTCACTGGGTTTTTGAGAATCGCAGAGGGAAAAATCAGAAAGAGGCAAGACCATGGAGAATATTAAAAAGAGAGGCTGTTCCAACTGCCTGCGAAAGGTTGAAAGCAGATGAAGATTTTGGAGAACCAGCATAACGCATACATGCACATTCATACCCTCATCTCTAGATCCTGGAGAGGAGGCAAGCTGCTGCATTGTGTAGAGATTGAAAATGCAGAAAATCAATTGTAAATCACGAGTTCTGGATTCTTTGAGATGAAGTGTAATCTGATTTACAATGTTACAAAAAGAAATTAAAGTTAATTCCAACATGATTGTGGGTATACCGCAATTTAATACAACCATGCTGTGGCCTTTAAATCTCCACATTGCAATATGCCAACAGTCATTACTTCTTTAAGTTTCATATTTTATTTTAAACTATAAATTGGAAATATCACATAGCCTGTTCTTTACATTTCAGAATTAGGATCTTTGCTTGGAAACACAGTGCTCTATGGTGTAATAAGATTATTGTGCAACTACCACACAGTTAGGGTAGTTAAAGGCACTCCACTTCACCTCATCATTTTTTCAGCTTAAATATTATGCCACATTCTGATTAATACCAGACCAATAAAATCATCTTAGCAATCTGGTTAGAGTCTTTTGTCTACCCAGATGGCCTGCAATGTTAATGTGTGACAATTTCAACAATGAACTAGGACTGTTTTATGGAACCAACATTTGTTCCACTGCTTTTTCTTCTTAGGCTCAGAATTTTGACACAGATGGTACAAATTACTCAAAAAACAGAAATGTTCATTTAGAAGGCTTAAATATGTGGTTTTACTCAGGCCATCCAAATCTTTTACATTTACAATTCAGTAAATTTACTAATAACCCTGCTGTAATTAAGGTCTATAAAAATCTTCCCTCCTTTCCTGCTTGCTTTTCCCCCTACATATCTAAGGCGTTTCATTATGCCTCCAATTTATTAATATTTATTCCCGTTCTGAAATGTTTTTAATTTTGGAGGATTTACACTGTTCAATCTTGCATCCGATTTTTCATACCTTTCTAATTATGGGAAAAGGGGGGAAAAAAACATTTAACCTATAACCACATATTAATCCCCTTAGAACCTACACATTTTTAGATCTTAAAGGAGTAAAAAAAAAAAAACCAACCAAAACCAGAACAATGTCAGCAGCTTCTGGCCAAACTGCACATTTGCAGTTAAGCAGAACATTTTCTAATCCTGATTCTCAATACAGATACTCAGGGGAAAAAAAAAAAAAAAAAGATGTCTTTGAGAAATTACAATGGGGGGAAGAAAACAACAGGATTCCTATAGAGTGTTTTGCAGAGGGGGAAAAAAAAAGACAAAAGTCCCAGACTAGAGACAGATGCACAGTTTGACCGAGTCAGTAAAGGTGAGAGGTTACTGTGCGAAACTGCCAGAGGACAAAAGACTTGACATAGAGCAACTGCTCTGGAGCTCTTGCTACCACCCCAGAGAAAAGAGAGCTGGCACAGGCTTCCCTTCCTCCTGTCTAGGCAGGTTCATGTTCTGCAACACCAGAGCAGCCCACAGTGCTAGCATACCTCCTCCAAAAGCACCAGACAAGCTTTTGTGCCCATACATCCAGGCATCCCTAGACCTGTAAAGTGTCACAGGGACTAACCAAAATAATGTAGCTGTATACAGAAGTGAGGAGGAGCATCAGAAAAGCAGAAATCTTGCTCTGCTCTAACTCCAGACACACATTAGTCCCTGCTTGGCTTCTCTCAGTCCAACAGTGGCTGTGGTCTGCAACAGCCTACACACTTCCCAAGAAGTGCTTGGGATTCAGAGGAAAACCTATGCTGAAATCATCTGTCAGGGTCCACAGCACCTGTGTAAGTCACCCCTGTGTGATTTGCTTTCAGGGTATCCTTTCAAAGTGCCTCACGATACCAGTTATGGCCCCAGAATTCTTGTGCCATTTCACAGCACTGCAGATACTAGCATTTAATTCAGTTTACCTGAACAGTTTTCTTTTGACAATTGCTGTACCACTATGTCTCTGTGATGGTTTAGTTTTATTATTTAAACAAAAAATTTAAACACTAAAATAAAATTATAAAAAAAAAACAAACATAAAACCACACAACTGTCCTTTTGCAGTCCTTGCAGAGAGTACAGTGCATGCATGATGCTCCAATTCATTATGATTTTCTATTAGATCTGCCAACAGAAAGTGCATTTTGAGTTTCTAAATGTTGTTTCCATTAGAATCAATCACTCCATGCAATTAAGCCAATAGGCTCTCACCATTTCTGCTGTTATGAGCTAAACCATCCTAAATATATTGACAGCTGTCTCCTATAAGAAGACACAAATTAGGTTGAGGGGGCATAAGCCTAAATGTCACCAGTGGGAGGACATCAGTTATTCTTGCAGAAATCTACCTAATTTTCATACCCCATAAGGCATTCAGTAGACTTTCTTTGCATTGGCAGCATGCAGTAATCAATGTTTTGCATATTACAATCAATAACATGCTTAAATGTTTAAGTTTTGCATTCTTTTGCAATAAATATTGATATATTACAAACTATGTAAAACTGTTCATTGGACTTTTTGTTTGCAGCATGTACTGTATCATTCAGCAAATAAGTGAGCTAAATATTGTTTGTTACAAAACAGATGTCACATGAAATTATGCCATATGTGCTATTAAACATTTTTCTTTTTTTTCTTTTTTTTTTTTCATTCTGATTTTCAAACCACAACTCACCAAATTATTTGATATGGGGAGTGAAGCAAAGCAGAGAGAGGCTTGAGGGGANAGTGTGTTTGGCTTTTCAAGGATTTGAAGCACAAAAGCAACATCTCCGAAACATTTCTAAACTTGCTGTCCATCCTGTAATCCAGTTTCATAGGTGGAACCTGAGTGGTTTAATTGTAGGCATCTTAAAAATAAAGAAATATGGTAAGTGTATGACTGCATGAATACTTCTCCACAGGTTCTACTGATTTATCTTGGAAACAAATGGAATTTTCTACAGTTTTGTCTTACTACTTACACTGTAGGACTTGGATCACATTGGTATCTTTAAATACAGGTATTGTAAACTTGAAAATTAATATGCTTTTTTTTTTAAACTCACCTAAAAAAAAAAAAAATCCACCAAATTATCATCTACAATTTTCTGGAAATATTTTATAATGGCATTATAGAATAGTGGGTGCTTGGAATTCATAGCAGGCAAAGGTGGTTGACGCAGACCTGCTTCAGAGTGAAACGCTTCAAGATTTGACTGTAATAGTTTTGACAAAGTCATATATGTGAAAGCAGAGCAATCTATAGCTCTAGACGTTGAAAGTGTGAACTCAACAACAGAGTGAGCAGAATGCTGGAAACATGTTGCTAAGAGCCATACAGTAAAACAAAATCTGGTTACCACAAGAAGAGTGACATTGGCATCAGAGGCAAAGACACTTACACCCACAAGTGGAAATATATTACACTGGGAAAGCTAGAGAAACAGGAGCAGATGCAGCAGCACAAGGAAGAAACTCAAAGTAAAGATCCTCAGACTCCATATGTAGTTTTCTTTCTCATAGTCATCAAAAGGAGGAAGACAGGGTAAACAAAAAGGAAGATAAAGACAAGAAGGTGAAGAAAATATTTTCTTCTTCTCCCCACCACCCCCTCAAAGGCAAAATATTTGCTTACATTTCTCAACATAATATGTGAGTCTTCTCTGAAACACAAATAGCTAATTGCTTGCCAGCAAGCATTAAAACGGGAAGAGTCCTTGATCTCCCAGCTTGGTGGCAATTCCTGAGGCTTATACTCTGTAAAGAAAAACCCTGCAGATAAAACGTTAATGCTTCTGTGGATGGATTCCCCCCACTAACATCACAAGCTTCCATTATGGACAGAACGCTCTTAGAGTCTAAGATGCCACACCACATCTGGTGAAGCTGTCATTAGCAGGTCACAGCATCTTCTGTATTGTATCAAATTCCCTTCTCAATTTCTCATGTTTTCTGAAGAGTAGTTTTACTTTCTTCACATTCTACTTGTCATTTTGCAAATTCACTCAGATTATTTGTAGGAAAACTGTAAGTGGGGCCACCATGAAGGATCACTGCTGTGACTCATTCACATCACCAGACACATGGGAGTCAGATAAATACTTGTTTATTGGCTTAACCAATTTTCTCATGAAGAAAATCTTTTCCAGCATAGTGATGTAGCATAACTGCAACACCTCCAACAAACCAGTCCCACTAGTTCTGCCTTAGGTTAATACCAGAAGGATGAGTCCTGGTTTGGTGTTCACCCTGCTGGTCAGGGTATGATCAAAGTGCTCAGAGTCCTGGCTGATGAGGAGAGAGTCCCAGAGGCTCCTACCACCACAGAGATGGGCACTTGGTGCCAATGTGTGCCTCTCAGATCTGGTGCCACAATGCCAAACTCTACCCAGAAGCTGCTGGTTTTCCAAATTTCCTTGTGTAACACACCTTGGCTAAATGAGGCTCTTGTTGGTAGTGCCAGAAAAAATAGAATAGAATAGAATAGAATAGAATAGAATAGAATAGAATAGAATAGAATAGACTAGAATAGACTAGAATAGAATAGAATAGACTAGCCCTGTCCAATGGCACTAATTGTTCCATCCAGTCTTTTCTTGAACACCTCCAGGGATGGTGACTCCACCACCTCCCTGGGCAGCCCATTCCAATGGCAAATCACTCTCTCTGTGAAGAACTTCCTCCTAATATCCAGAAGCAGATAGCATATTTCCCTAGGTTAGGGCTTAACCACTGAGGAAGTCGATGGTGAGCAGTCAGAAACAGCTGTTCTGTAGTAAATTCCTTTGTGAAAAATCCTTAGTTCATGCAAGACATTCGGTACAGAAAACATGTACACCTTTAAAAAAAAATAAATCTGAAAATACACTATTTTTTTACCCCTACTTTGAGAGTAGGGGGAAGATTATTTTTAAATTACGTAGCTAGATGCCAGTATTAGGAGCGATAGCTTTTTTTACAAATGCCAAAGATCTGAGAGTGGGAAAGATTACAGGCAACCCTGCAACCTCTGATTAAATGCAAACATAGTTGTAAAAGCTCTCTCTTCTCCCTGCCTCCATATTGCACCTTCTGCAGCAAAACGCTTCCTACATGACAAAAAACAGCTAGATCTTTCAAAACCTTAGAAGAAAGGTACTTGAATGTTTTTTTCTTAAACGCTGCATTTTCTTAAAGACAACATAATGAGGTCATCTGAAGCTGGATTCAAGCTGATTAACTGTGTTTAGGAGAAACCAGAGGTTGAACGGGAGGGTTCTTGCAGAGGAAAACAAAGAGAATGATTGCAAAAGTCAGATCTCAAAATGTTAATCAGATTCAGAAACATAAAACATGACAATTTAATGGTGTTTGGTTAAAACTAGAAAATTTTAAAGTTCCAAGTATCCTACATTGAATTCTAATACTTTTTTTAATTATTAGATATAAAATGCTTACAATTTTCAGAGAAAATTAGACTTGGTAATTCATATTTCTTGTTTATACAGTACAATTTGCTGATGAAAAAAAATGTGCTAAACTTATTGATTCATGACCATAATTGTTTAATTATTTATCATTGCAGAATTATATTAGCATTTATAATAATGCAGATGTGCACAAAGGCTAAGAAGTCATATACAGCTTTTGTTTTGTGTTTGCTATGCTGAAATTAGGTTGATCCAGGTTGTGTGTGCATACTGCATATTGTAACTGTTGCAACTCGGTCTCTTGGTTTTACTGGAGTTAGAGCAGGTCTAACCAATAGCCTCGATAATGAAAATGCTCCAATAGCTAATAAAGTATATAAATCCAAAGCTAACAGCACTGCAAAAGAAATCCCTTCCCAGACTGATTCTTCTGTTACCATGATGCACATTAAATTCAGTGCAACACACGCACAGCTGTTTGCTTCATACCACCCACAGTAAAGGAATAGTTCATGTTTGGTACAAGGGAAGCCAACAAGAGCTGCACACCACAAAAATTACAACCAGCTAAACCAGCCAAAATCTTCTGAGTGCGGCCAGTTAAAGAAGAACATAAGAACTCTTGATATGAGAAAAACACATTCATTTAGTTTTCTTTTTTTTTTAATTTTAAGGGATCATAAGCATGGGAAGAAAATGACAGATGCCTCACTTCAGTCTCTCCTCCCCTTTGTGTGCAAAATCTATTCCCTCAAGGAACTGCAATAAGACTGAAATACATCCCTTTCTTGAAAGCCGCTAAAATAGCTTTGCCATGGGCTTCACAAGAAATTTGTAACACTAAGTGTGTCTTTCTGGACTCATCCTTTTGATGTATTGATAATCAAGGTTCCTGTTGCCTGTCCCCTCTGTGCTCTTTTCACCTAACGCTATTTACTGGTGCTACCTTTTCATAATTAAGAGCCCGTATCAAAGCAGTTGTAACACCATTTAAGCAGCTTTTCTAAGGAAGCAAATCTAAATGAAGAGGCAAAGTATAAAAATGCCCCATCTTCTGCTGTGCCTAACTGATTTGCTCTGCGGTTTATCCTCAGGGAGGTGCTGATTCCAAAAGATGGCAAAGAAGGACCATTCACAAAAGCAGCATCACAAAACCGGCAAGAATTGCTGCTTGAGTATTTTACATCGGCACATACTGAGTGTCTCTGAAAGCAGCCACATGAACACGCTCCAGCCACTTTGCCTACATAACTACTTACTTCTGTGAATTGTGGTAAACTTACTGGTTCCTGCATTACAACATAGACCAGGTATTTGCTTCTTTTCATGTTGGTGACAGAATAACACTCATTAAAGGTGAGGTAGAATGGCAGTTCTCCCAATGTACCACACAAAGAAGCCTGTTCCAACAATCAATTAAGATGAAACATCTTAAAGAATACAAGACAATCATGGAAAACCACGCAGAGGGACAACTGACAGGAGAGCACACCCTGGCCTAGAGATGGATGAGCGTGCATCTCAGCATGGACAGAGTGGCATAAGAATCCAACAAGGCTGCAAGTGCCCCAACACAGGAAAGGCACAGAGAAAGGAGGCATCAGGATGAACTATGCCCTGCACCGAACATGTGCTAACTGCAGGACTGGACCATGAACCACAGACCCACTACTATATGCTGGATAAATCCCTCCATTTCCCAAACTATTCTACCACTATGTGAGACACTAATTCCTCTGAGATTGCTTCTTCAAAGTCTGTGGTGGTTCAGGAGTTTGCTACATCCCCTCCCCTTCTTATATCACCCAGACTGGACTCAGCCACCTGAAAGTTAATGAACGAAGCTTTATATTTACAGCTTTGCACAATATAAAAGAAGATATTTACAATGTATTACAAATATTCACAGCTACATACAGTAAAAAGGTAATACAGAAACACCACACCCCTCCCAGAGATCAGAGTCCCCAAGAGGGGTTCCCAACCACACATCCACCAATCTTATCCCAGGATCTGTCTTATGTGTCAGGTAAGCAGGGAAGATCGGCCAGGGGGGTTAGAAGCAGGAATTAATTAGTTGGGTTACACAGATTCAACTAGAAGGCAAGTAAAGGGAGAGACCAACAGCCAGAGCTCAGACCTGAGCAGCTCTCTCTTATCTATGTTTGTGTTCTTACTTTTGTATCTGTTCAGCAAACCTATGACTGAAGTAGACACCATCAGTGTTTTCCTTTCTCAACCTATAATCTAATTTCTCTTATTAAAATATTCCAATTAGCCTCAAAGCAGCTAATCACACCTTCAAGAAGTTTGGGCATGGACTTTTCCCGAGCAGGGTGACCTCAAAACAATTTGCAGTTACCGATACCTGAATCCTCATAAAAATGTCTGGGTGGGATGGCCATTTAACAAACCTCTTACCAGAACTGCAGAACAGCATGATGCGGCTTTTGGCTTTCCCTGAACAATAATAATTAAAAAAAAAAAAAAGAACCCACAACAACTTTTTAAAGCTATGTCAGAGACAAGACTAGATTCCAGATTGCCAGATTCAGAGCTATCTTAGGCAGCAGTGACTGCATTTCTTTAAGTAATCATATTCCTACATGATTGTCATGTCACATTTTAAATTCTGGTTACCAACACACTGTCACTAGCTATCTGCAGGATTTATTGGTTTTGCCAAGCAAGGTAATATAGGAGAGTTCAGCTGTGCATTGAGTACTTAAAGATGTTTATGGGGAAAAAAAAAAAGCGGTGAGGAAAAAGATTGCTATAAGGCCTGCAAGACTAATTCACACAGGCATTAGTGAAGTTACATAGTATTTTTGATATTCAGTTCCACCACTATGAGACAGCAATTGGTCAGTGCCATGCAGATAGTTGCTCAAGAGAATGGGAAATGCCTGAATGCAGCAGACACTAAGAGGGGACCAACGCACAGCATGGCAGACAATGGGGATGAAGCATACCTTACTTTACCTCATCTACTCTCTTTTGTTAAAATGTAAACATCCTTTGGGAAATTATGATGAATCAGGATCTATTTTTTTATTGTCAGCTTTTCTCTTAACTTTAGCTGGTGTCATAACTACATTGAACCAAAAGTGGCTCCTAAGATCAAAATGCCAATAGACAGCCCCCATTTCAGTTTGAAGGGGCTTTTTTTAGATGCCAAGACCTATTTGCAAACTAGATAAACACATCTAAATGGTGTTGCAGCAGAGGACAATCTTTTAAAGTGGTGTTTGATGGCTTGCCAATATATACTGTGAAACATTAGACATCTAGCAAACAAAAAAAAAAAGTAACAAATTTCATCCTGTATTTCCCTCCTTCACTCTATTGCTTCATGAATTAAAAAAAAATATTTAAAAAAAACCCCATACTTTGAAACCAAAGTCAACAAGACTTTGTCTCAGGAAGAGGTTCTGAGGTGTGTTTTGATTCCTGCTGAGGGCTTGGTCTAGTCACTAAGAAGTCACTTCCAAGTGTTGGAGTTTATTATTAGAATCATAGAATGGTTTAGGTTAGAAGAGACCTTAAAGATCATCCAGTTCCAACCCCTCACCATAGGCAGGGACACCTCCCACTAGATCAGGCCTTGAACACATCCAGGGAGGGAGCAGCCACAACCTCCCTGGGCAACCTGTTCCAGTGCCTCGCCACCCTCACCGTGAAGAATTTCTTCCTAACATCCCGTTCAAATCTCCCCTCCGCCAATTTGAACCCATTCCCCCTCGTCCTGTCATTACAAGACCTCATGATGTCCAAATAGAAACTGAGATAATTCAAAATCCTTCTCATAAAGTGCTAACAACTCACGAATCACAGCCCACAACTTAGTATTTCAGTTTATTTATCTGCAAAGTAACAAACACCCACCTGTTGAAGTTCTTACTAATTTATCTGTAAAATCACTACATTTGTACAAGGCTAATCTAACTCAATATTCTAAATACTCCTCTTTTCCACCAGCAGCAGTCTGAAGCTGCAGTGAAGCAGCAGAAGTTAGTGCAAACCGGCCCATGTCCTTAAAGCTACTGACCTTGAAGTCAGACAGTCTCCCGCAGGAAGTAACCCAAGAAAGCTCTGCTTTGAAACGTCTGTTAAAGAAATCAGTTGGCATTGAATTGAATTTTCACAGCAATAAGTGCAATGCTCCAATGTTTCCTTGGAAAGTCTGGCTGCTCTCCTCCCTGCTTCCCCTTCCCTCTTTCCTATTGTATTTTCATCAGTTTAGAACATAAATCGCCAAAACAATTGTGTGACTCTCAAAAAGGCTTGAAACGTGTAAGCGTGAAAATACATTTGTGTGGCTGTGCCCAACCATGAAACATTTTTTTAATGAAGAGATTGAAGTTGTATCTGTTGTATTACTTGCCCAGGTTTGTTGTCACCATTGCTGTACTCCCACAACTTTATAATGGCTAATAAGAAAGCATGACTGAAGTACAATGGATCGGCTTTGTCCTTCATTAGAATTATTGTTTTTCATTAAACTTCATTTTCAATACTTTTTTTCCCTTTAAAATAACTCTTTGAACTGAAGCCTACATTCCTCTCTTGTTCCCACACTAATCTGCTACTTGCCAATCCTCAGGATTCACACATATTGCTATATTTGGTGTTTTTCCTAAAGCTCTTCATAATTGCATCACAATTAATTCCTTAAATTTAATATTGTTTTGAGCTTTCCTAATTGTAGAGACAACCTCAAGATTATTGCCAAATTAATCTAATGGCCTCCAAACCAAAAGGCAATGAACAAAAGAAAAAAAAAATCACTTAAAAAAACCCTCTTCATAAGCCAACATCATGCTTTTGTGGTTGTGAAGGCTGGATTTTAGTAAAAGAAACTGTCACAAAGATCCTGTAAACTTTATACAACTTCTCAAGCTCAGGGAGCTAAAAGCCCTGTCCCAAAGCCATGCACAAAAAGTACTAAACCTCTAGTCTCTAGACTAGTGGAGTCCCTCAGGGGTTGGTACTGGGACCAGTATTATTCAATGTATTCATTAATGACCTGGATGGAGTGCACTGTCAGCAAGTTTGCTGACAACACCAAGCTGGGTGGTGTAGCTGCCACACCAGAGGGCTGTGCTGCCAGTCAGAGAGACTTAGGCTGGAGAGCTGGGCAGGGAGAAATTTCATGAAGTTCAACAGGGGCAAGTGTAGAGTCGTGCACCTGGGAAAGAACAACCCCAGGGATCAGCATAGGTTGGGGACTGACCTGCTGGAGAGCAGTGAAGGGGAGGACTTGGGAGTCCAGGTGGGTGGCAAATTGGCCACGAGCCAGCAGTGTGCTCTTGTGGCCAGGAGGGCCAATGCCATTCTGGGGTGTATTCAAAGGGGTAAGGTCGAGAAAGGTTCTCTTGCCCTTCTACTCTGCCCTGGTTTGGCCGCATCTGGAGTATTGTGTCCAGCTCTGGGCCTCCCAGCTCAAGAAGGACAGGGAGCTGCTTGAGAGTCCACCACTGAGCCACAAATGTTATTAAGGAAGTTGAACATCTTCCTTATGAGATGGGACTGAGGGAGCTCGGAGAGGAGACAACTAAGGGGTGACCTCATTCATGTTTATGAACATGTAAGGGGTGAGTGCCAGGAGGATGGAGCCAGCCTCTTCTCTGTAATGTCCAGTGACAAGACAAGGGGCAATGGGTGGAAGTTGAGGCATAGGAGGTTCCATGTGAACCTGAGGAAGAATTTTTTCACTGTGAGGGTGACAGAGCACTGGAACCAGCTGCCTAGGGAGGTTGTGGAGTCTCCTTCTCTGGAGATGTTAGAGAACTGTCTAGATGTGTTCCAGTGTGATCGGCTCTAGGTGATCCTGCTCTGGCAGGGAGGCAGGATCAGATGATCTTTCAAAGTCCATTACAGCCCTTGACATTCTATGATTCTGTGATCTTCCAGTTCTCAGATGAATGCCTTATTCACAGAGGTGCAGATACTAGACTGGTTTCTCATCCTTTATCATCCTACCTTATAGGGCTTTCTAGAAACCGTGAGGTTTCTACTGATCCTGCAGCAGGAACCCACCAACAGCTGGTCACTCTTTCTACTCCTTCAGTCTCCAAACAGGACATCAATGCCATGTTCACACAACCCATGGGCATCCAAGCCACCCTTAATGCACTTCACTCTCAATAACAATTCAGGATATGAGGATCTACAAGCTCCCCTTCTGTCCTTCACTGTGACAAAAAGGACTCTTCCGTGATATCACCAGAACCAAACTCACTAATGTAACCAGACAGATACCAACATCAGCTTAGAGGGAAACACCACCTGCATAGTATATAGCATATAGGTGTTAAACAAACACCTTATATGCCTCAGAATGATCAGGCAGTAGAGCACTAATCCTCCTTAGATCACAGAGGGAACTCTGTTTCATCAGTCTGTTCATAAGAGCCTCCCATGTTTGAGTTCAAAAAGGCTTGTGGTTTAATGAAGTCAAATTTCTTAGGATCACAGGATGTCAAGGGTTGGAAGGAACCCAAAGAGATCATCAAGTCCAACCACCCTGCCAGAGCAGGACCATACAATCTAGTTCAGTATTGCATCCAGACAGGCCTTAAAAGTTTCCAGAGAAGGAGACTCCACAGCCTCTCTGGGAAGCATGTTCCAGTGCTCTGGGACCCTTACAGTAAAGAACTTCCCCTTTGTGTTGAGCTGAAACCTCCTGTGCTGCAACTTACACCCATTGCTCCTTGTCCTATCACAGGAATCAAGTGAGCAGAGCCTGTCCCCCACTCCTGACCCCCAGCACTCAGATATGTATAAACATTTATTAAATCCCCTCTCAGTCTTCTCTTCTCCAGACTAAAATGTCCCAGGTCTCCCAGCTTCTCCTCATAAAGCAGTGCTCCAGTCCCCTTACCATCCTTGTAGCCCTCCGCTGGACCCTCTCCAGCAGATTCCTGTCCTTCTTCCACTAGGGAGCCCAAAACTGAACGCAGTATTTGAGATGGGGTCTCACCAGGGCAGAGTGGAGGGGGAGGAGAACCTCCCTTGATCTGCTGGATACACTCTTCTTAATACACACTAGGTTCCCATTGGCCTTCTTGGCCACAAGGGCACATTGCTGTCCCATGGGTAACTTGTTACCCAGCAGGACTCCCACTCTCTCTCCACAGGGTTGCTCTCCAGCAGATCACCTCACAACCATCACCAATTAAAAATAAATAAAGACAAATAAATTAAAACCTCTTTCCCCACCCCCTCAATGGCACTAAACTCTCAGAAAGACCTTCCAGAACAGAGCAAGCAGAGGTTGAGCCACCTACTCCACATTGCTCATCTACAAAATCTACGGTTCGGGGAGCTCTGCTCTGTAGATGCACTGCAAGTCATCACCACGTCAGATTTCAGAGGTTCCACAAGACTGCACGAGGCTCTCTGGGTTGTTTCCCTGTTCCTACAGGGCATGACTCCCATGGCAGCACACAAGAGCTAGCCCACTATTCGTATCATCACCCAGACCCCAATTAGGATTGAAATTAAAGTGATGGGGGGAAAGAACCTTTTAGGAGATTAAGCGTAGTTTTTTTTTTTTCTGTGAATAATAAGGGTAAAACATGAGATATCTTAATCCCATATTCACACATTTATGGCCAAAAAGCAGGGAACAATATCTGAAATGTTCAAAGAATAATACGCCAGCACTTATCTGGTGACACTTGAGATGAAGAAGATAATTGAAAGGATGATTGCATTGGGCTGGTTGTACTCCATTGATAAGAAAGGTTTCAGAGAGGCCACTCAGTGCACTCAGCCACGATACAGGATGCCAGGAGAAAACACAGCACTGCAACAGTGACAATACCTTGGATCTGTGAAACATTAAAATGAAAGATAAAGAAGGCTCTGGAAGCAGCAGTATTGGGCACAGTTCACACGATGACAAGCATTTGGACAAACATCTGGACATCAGAATACCTCTTAATTACTGCCCACTGGCTGTCACCCTGCATTCCCATGCAAAACCACCGCCCATAAGTTAGAAGTCTTTGCTGCCTCACCCCTTGATAAAGGCCGATAGGAAAAACACCACCACATGGAATCCTGGGTGGCTGTGCTCTAAAGGATCTGCTGGCAGGGCTGACACGAGGTCCAAACCCAGAAAAACACGAGGTGATCACTTGTTTTGCTCTTCTATTTATTAAACATCTCTTGCTTGATTATAACCAAGCACTAGGTTTTTGCAATACTAGCAAAATCTATAACAGTTTCTATAACTCTCATGATATTCTAAGCTAACTTCAGAGGCAGAGCAATTTACCAGAACTGCAGCTTAAACAAGTTTGAATTTCATTTGCTATATATATGAAGAGAATGCTCTTACTGAAAAAAGAAATGCATGAGCGCACATTAAAGCAGAGCTTTGATTCTGAACTCTTTATCCTGAACTCTGAACAATGGATACTTATGAATCATTTGTGCTGCATACTGAAGCCTTTTGAACTGGTAACAAGAGAAATCAGTTCTGCTAATGCATCTCTCATCTGAGATCTCTCACTCATCCAGATTTTAAATCTGAAACTTAGAAGAATAAAGCCATCTTTTTGGAAGGACCAAGAGTATTTTGGAAAACAGACTGGTCAGACGGAAGGAGAATTTCAGGGTGGGGCAATAAGGAGATTGTGTGCAGGTTCTGATTTTTAAGACCAGATGTTTAAAGTAAATGCCTGGAAAAAAGGTGGGGAAGAGGCCTTACAAAATGGTTTGCACTGCTTGTATTCGGGGTCTGGCAGGGCAATAGTGCCACTGTAGTGTGCAGCAAAAGTAGACGTTGGATTAAGATGGCATTAAGGACAGTTTTGGATGTGGACAAAACATTGGATTAGGAACTTATCCTTTATACTGTCATAAATTTGATCCTAGTAATGGGGGGAAAAAAAATTGCAGCAAAGCAAGAAATTCTCTCATAAGAAAAATCCAGTCTTTATTAGTACGACAATACCTTTCTATATAAGCCATCTTTAGTTCCTCCCTACTTTTAACAGCAGAAAAGTGCTCCAAGCACAAGGCTTCTGGTTATTAATTGTATAGAAATCTAGTGTAACACGTTCCATATTTAAGGACATGTTGCACAAAAGAGATCAAACTCACACTGAAAGAACTAAAAGTGCAGCCTGCAATAAGCATGGACAGACACATTCCTCCAACTCCAGACTTTTGAGAATTCTAAGAAAAGTGTGCAAAATGCTACTGAAACTTTTATAAGAGATAAATTGCACAATACCAACCTGATTAAATTTCAAATGCTATCAACTTTTGCTTAGAATCTATGAGAGGGAGCAGACCTGAATTGAGAGTGCGTCCATTGAAAATGCTTTCCAGGCAGGTCCAGATGTGTGTCTAAATGAATGTCCACATTAAATGACAATGTCACTAACAACAGAAGCATTGAAAGATCAAAATTAATTGCACAATCAGAACTCCGTATTTCAGTGCAAAATTCACCTTTCATATCTAACAGTGCTGACCTCTGGATGATAAAATGCCTGCAGTGGCCCAAGTATTAAGTGCAGATGCCTGTACAGCAGAGGAGCTGGCATTAGAAAGCTGCTAAATCATAGCTCATAGGTAAGTGCTGCAGTAGTTAGATGCCTATACAAGATGCATAGAGATGAAACGAGTCACGTAAGAATAACAGCAATTTTTGTTCCCTCTTGCTGTCACACAGCCACAGCTCACTAACAAAAGCACATTCCTCTGGCACTTCCCCAGGTATATGCATTAATACCCATCCTACAAGGATTTTGCCAAGGCTTTAGCATCTCAGAAAGGGCAGAAGATGCAGAAGATGCCCCGAGGCAGCCCCAGGCGACCTTGGCCAGCAGCAACTGAACATGAGCCAGCAGTGTGACCACTTGGCCAAGAAGACCAATGGCATCCAGGCTTGTATCTGGAATACTGTGATAAGCAGGACCAGGGAGGTCATTCTGCCTCTGTACTCAGCACTGGTTAGGCCACACCTTGAGTACTGTGTCCAGCTCTGGGCCCCTCAATTTAAGAAAGATGTTGAGGTGCTTGAACATGTCCAGAGAAGGGCACCAAGGCTGGTGAGTGGTCTGGAGCACAGCCCTACAAGAAGCAGCTGAGGGAGCTGGAGGTGTTCAGCCTGGAGAAGAGGAGGTTCAGGGGAGACCTTATTGTTCTCTACAACTACCTGAAAGGAGGTTGTAGGCAGGCTGGGGTTGATCTCCTCACCCAGGCACTCAGTGACAGAACAAGTGGACACAGCCTTAAGGTGCTCCAGGCTGGATGTTAGGAAGAAGTTCTACATGGAAAGAGTGATTGGCATTGGAATGGGCTGCCTGGGGAGGTGATGGAGTCACCATCCCTGAAGGGGTTTAAGAGCAGGCTGACTGAGACACTTAGTGCCATGGTTTAGTTAATTAGAAGGGTTAGGTGATAGGTTGGACTCAATGATCCTAGAGGTCTTTTCCAACCTGGTTAATTCTGTGGTTCTGTGGCAGTGGTACTAGGGCACTGGGGACTAGTGGGTTCTTGCTGGTCCATCCCCCGACACCCCTTTTCAGCACTGACCATTATCAATTGTCAAACACTGCCCACATCAGAGTGCTGGCAATTCTTTGCCATAGCCCTCTTCCTACAGGAATGATTTATGGGCAGAGTGCATTTAATCAGCAATTTAATTCTCAACTTTTTGGATCCACCTGTAACCCTCAGCATTTCATCAGACTTTATTCTTATCCTCTTTATAAATGTAAACATAACAAGATTAGACAGCAGTAGCATTTCATAAGCACATGCCATAAATGCTCTCTCATATGCCAGACTGAAAACTTTTTTCTCATGTTTAGTGACCCTCAAATCACACTTCTTTCAGATCACCCAACTGTTACAGTAATAGCAAAAGCAACCGGATGGAAACAGCAAAATACCACACACACACACACTCACACACACACTTTAGGCTGTATTCACAAAAGGACACAACGCAGCCAGCTCTGGGGTAAAATGAATGCTGGTTTGGGAAGTAACATACCTTCCCATAGAATTTTGGAGAAAAGACAACTTTTGCATAACCCAGTTCAGCTCAGCCAAAGCAAACACTGGAGCAACGTGGATTTCTCACTTGCAGAAAGAGCAACCCTACAAGCCATCCTGCATGGTAAATGCTACGACACTCCAACTGCTAACTTTGCAAAATTAATTTAAAAAAAAAAATTTAAAAAAACACTTAAAAATGTGAATCTGTATTTACCAGGAAGGTAAGAGGAAGATTTGGATAACCAAGGAGTTGTAGTTAGGATAAGAGCAACAGGAAGGCAAGCTAACAACGAACCACCAACACAGTGGTGCAGGTTCTCATTTGTGATGCTAGAGCTGCTTTATATGCTGAGCTCCCATCCTTCAACAGCAGGTCAATGTTTTAATGTGGACTGGGCACATAAATGCAGATCAATTTATGCATTAAAAAAAATCATCTACATGTGCATTTATTTCAATTTCATTTTAGTGAATCAGGTCCTGATTCAATGCTAACTGAAAACCCTTGAAATAACTGCGAGCTTGCTCATAGCCAATTCTGTGTCACCGCTATGAAATTAGTAGTGAAATTAAATGGCTCAACAGTGCTAAGACATTCCCCAACTACTCCAGCAAGCAGTCGCTCACCTCTAAGGTTAACAGGATAAAGGCTGGATAAAGAAACTACTCATTATACCAGCTCTACAAAGAAGCAATTATGAGACTTTATAAAGTGGTTTCAAACATATTTTGCAAACTAGGACTCAGACAAATATTAGTGGCAGCAAATTACAGTACTTAGCAGAATTATCACCAGAAAAGAGACTCTTTTAATCTATAAAAAATATCAACAAAAGATGTAAATATGGACTCCTCGATGGGTGGTATATCTCAAAGAAAATATACATCTAATCTCACAGTGTGTTACCTCCAGTACCTGGAGAGAAGGTTAACAATTCAGAGCTGTTTCCTACAGCTATAGAATATATTTTGATGTAGATTTGTAGATATCACAGACTTAAAATCTATTGTATAATCATAGGGCAAGTGCAAGGAACCTGGGGACATACTTCTCCACAGTAAAGCACTGGAACACTGGCTTTCATTTTAATCAATGTTATTCCCTGTTTTTAACAAATTATATTTCATTCCCTAGCCTTTTGGTTCTATTTTCTCAGCATAAACATCAACAGTGTTTTCGCCACCACACGTACAATTTGAAGGCTCTATACTGGCATTGCACACGTATTTATCTCCACGTGCAATGGGGAGCTAGGAGAAAACAGCCACCCTCACACCACCTTCTGACAAGCACCAGATTATGATCTTGCTTGCACCTCTGTAAATCCAGAGCAACCATACTCAGGTACCAAAAGATCTGTTGCTGCTCTGGGTTAAACCATACATGCATGCCAGAAAATAATCTGTTGGTGATCCTGATATCCCCAAACATTCCATTTCCAGTATCCCCACTAAAGTCAGTTCAAGTGCTGGGCACTATCACCTTGGGATGTCAAGCAGTTATTGCAAGTTTACACTGGGGCAACAGAGAAAAGAATTTGCCCATCCTATCACATACACTTCATGTATAAATACCCTGAAGATCAAACTGCAGGAGTCAAAGATCCCTCCAGCTTCAGTCTTGCCTTGCCTAAAGCACGAAGATTTCCAATGGAGGCCAGTGCTTGCTGAACATGACCACCTACACTCACAAGCACAAAACATTTCTGTGGCTCCCTGTCACCTCTTTCTCTGAAGTTTTCACTCTTTTCTTCATCAAAGGAAGAACATACACAGTTTTAAATTCCTTCCATTAAAATCTTATACACAAAGATTCTTGGCTGACACTCCAGCAGATCTGGGAAGTGGCCCTGATCATGTACTCCCATATGTGAAGACGATGACATCCAGAACCACCAGGGTAGTAGCAATCACTGCATCTTCCCACCTTTTCTGTGAGCAACCTACCCCAACTCCACTCCCAATCAGATCTAGCTGCGAGCCTGTTGTAGCTGTCAACACCAAGCACCTGAAACCCTCAGCATTAACTAAACACAACTGGAAAATGAGCTTTCATGGGTTCTTTAACCCTTCCTTGCTTCACTCATTTTAATTTGTGTTTGACAAGCTCCGAAACATTCAGAGGTCAGGTTTTAGCTTAATTAAGAGACCACAAAAATCCAGACAGCCATCCAAACCTTTTGAGCATTCAGAGTGTGGGAAACTTAAGAAAATCATGTGCCAGTAACTTCACTGAACATCTCTTAGTGTTTGCTGCTCTGAACCAGGCTTGAAAATACCAGAACTGTGTCTATCTCTCTCACTGAACTTCAGCACTGCTGAAAACTCAATGCAAAGTATCTGAATGCTGGCGCATTATTACACACAGCTGCTGATTTTCCAGTATCCCTCAGTTATTTTTCAGACTTCTCCCCAGGAGAACTCCTGGAGATACTGCTTTTTTCTCCAGCAGTTCCTTAATTTTTAAAATACATCTACCTAAATCTGGGGGTAAAAATCCTCTCCTTTGTTCCCTAGGTGGGTGTAATTCAACTCTTACTTCTCCATTTTTGATATCTGACTCCTGAATGAAGCAGCACAGAGCTGCAGCATCAGCAGTTCCTGAAGGGACCATCCCCTTCCCATACTATTTTGGTAATGGTTGCTTCATGAGATCAGTTAAAAGAAGAAAATTAAAACAGGACTTGATACCCAAGCATCAGCCCTTGCCCAAGCTGAGGGCACCAACGATTGCAGAGATAATTTAGTGGTGCTCTTCTGCCCTCGCTTTGTCCATGTTTATTTATGCATCTTTCTGTTATAAGCATCACGCATTAAAGTCAATAGCCTACCACTGCTTATCAGAAAACAAGTGGAGCCAGACCTGGACTTCTATAAATAAGATTTACTCTATTGGCTAAATAATGACATCTAAACGGGTCTGATTTAACTGACTATGGCAGTTCTTAGAGCAAAATTTAATTACACTTTGTACTTATTACAGTTCCTTTGTGTGCCTCTTGCTTCCCAGCAATTTTGAAATATAGACTTAAGCCTGCTATACAATACATCTCCATACCTATAGTGACATGTGCTAACAGATGGCACCGCAAGCACGGAGAAGCAGATCAGCATGAGTTGTCAGTTTTGGTGGCCACATTTTCCCTGAAGTTATCACAGCCCAACACAAAATGGCACGAAATAATCACTGGCCGTTTCCTGCAGGCGGGGAGGAGCATGACTCAGCACTCGGTGCTTTTTATAACATCCAAACACTTAACTTTCTAGAAATGCTTTTATATTTATGGAGCGCATTCATTATGGAAGTCTGCTAAGTAACGATGCGCCAGGATGCTGCTGCTCAGCCATCAAGGCAGCAAGAGCACTGCTATCTCAGGTCCTTGCCTGGGCTGGGCACTGTGCTGTACCACCAGTGAGGAGGCGGCAAAGGACACACGTTTGTGTATGTCGGATAATATTGCACCACAAAATTACATTAGATGTGCATTAGGGGATGTAACAGAAGGCAGTAAGAGTAAAGGATATGCACAGCAGGAAAGAGCTGCACGCACAGGAGCGATGGCAAATGCCTGCACGGCTCTGCCAGCCCACCCCAGCTCTGCCTGACAAGAGCTGCTGGTGTCCTCCCCACCAGCTCACACCACCAGCCAAGGGTACAAAAGAGGGGACGAATCACAAAGCTTGGTGTCACACCTTACATTGAGGTTTTGTAAGCCCTTTACCACATTCAGAGGAAATTCAGAACTAGCCTAAGGTAGGGTTCAGCTTTACCAGGACCAACGCACCCATTTTAAGAAAACATACCATGGTGAGGATAAAGGCACATCTCCTTTCATCACAGCCTCCAAGAACACAACTGTCCCCTGCCATTTTGGACCTTCATCTGGGGAGAATTTCCACAGAGGCTGAATTTAGCAAAAAGTAAATGCTACAGCATTTTTTTTACTGGTGCTGTTTTTGGTTTAGCTCTTATGCGTGCCCAACCACTGAATACTTCTCAAAGGATTCCTTATTCCATTGATGCCTGAAATCAAGGTCTCCCTCTTTATAGAGGAGAATATGTTATTTTCTTTAAATTATCAGCAGAATATTCTTAGTGTGTGTGTTTGCATGTAGAGAACCACTTACATGCTGCTTTAAATATGACAAAGTGGACTACGGACATTTCAGAGGATAGGATGTTACTAGGCAGATAAGAACTTCAGATGCAAACTTGAAAGTACAATTGGCATATGAACAGATAGCAAGAAACCATGTGGAATATGCTTTCCAAATGTCCACGTTTGCACCATTTCTCTGCAGTGGAAATGCATCAGCACACAATTTTCACCATCAAAGCCCACAGTGTCGTAACCTACTGCAGAACTGTGGCCTTAGGGTTCAGCAAATTACTGTAAAATAACGTTAAATGTTTGCTGAATTCTTTCAAAATGAAAAATATGGAATGAAAGCCTCAAACAACGTGGTTATGTTATTGCATGATTGCAGAAATGCTTTTTAAAACCTCTGTGCTGCCAGCTGGGTGCCCAGGGTGCTGCTGGTGTCCTGGTCCTGCAGTCACACACACCACAGCAGAGCTTCTGGGTCCCTACTGGGTTCCCAGCTCTAGCACACAGCACTGCTGACCTCTCAGCTGCAGGGTCTATGCCTCAGACACACTTAAAAGAAAACAGGTTTGACTTAGGTGCTGCATTCTCAGGAAAAAATAAAGTAGCTATAAGAGCAAAATTAACTAAAAAAATTACAGGAAGATGGGTCCAGTTTGAATTACAGCAGCACAAATACAACCCTGGCAAAACCCTGCAGTACAGGCACCTCTTAGCATTTCCTCCTCAGAACCACGGCAAAGCACACGAAAGGTCATATACAAGATAGGAGTTGACACAATAAGATTCCACTCCCATGTTAATGCACCTCAGATCAAGTCTGCAAAAGTGAAATAATAAATTTAGGAAAACAAGCAAAATGACCCTACTGGTTGGTTGGTTTTCTAGATACCATCTACATATTTTAGAAACGTACAACCTTCTAATAGAAATGAATAAACTACTCAACCATAAAGTTGCTATAGAAGATATGCTTGTTCTGATTGGAAAGGGCATCTGCTATCTGCAATATTGATAATACTTTTCAAATTTCATCTGCTTTTGTTTGCATTCTGTGTCGTCTGTTTAAACACACTGGGAATAATAATGAATCCCAGCATTATCTCCACTTTTTCAAGGCCGAACATATAACTTTATCACAAAAATAATTAAAATTCTTTGGCACTCTTGTATCTTTTCCATTAAACGTTATCAAGCAGTGACAATAAACTAACATCAGTCCAAGGCTGCCCATATGCTGCTTTTAAAAAGAATGCATTTGTCCCAGGGTGAGATACATGAATTTTGTGTTTACAGGGTCAAACAATTCCAAAGTTTTTTTACAGCGTGAGGACTAAAAAAAAAAAAACCTGTGTGCACACACACATGCAAATGCACCCACACAGACACCCACACACAGCTGAGGATATTGGGTTCAGAGGAAACACCTACAAACTGATTTGTTAAAACTTCCTTTCACAGACAACTCTTAGCAGCTTAATAATTTGGAGAACTAGAGATGTAAATATTTTGCATACTTGTACAACACAGTCAATCCCATAAATGATGCTCTGAAACATTCTTGGATGTCACATGCTGTTTATCTTAGACGTGGTGAATGAGCTTTTTTCTGAACTGAATTCCGTATATAAGACTATATATAATCTCCTACACAGAGGAATAAGGTTGCAACTTTATTTTGAAATTAATTTCACTTCAGCACATTTACCATCTTTAAAACAAGAACAAAAAAAAAAAATGCCTTTGTTACCCAAGAAAACAGAAAATAAAATAGCTCCTCTTTGTATTATTGCTTGGTATTGATTAATACTCGTGAGTTATTTAGGAAAGAAACCAACAACGGTTAATTTTTTTTCACACAGCCCTAATTATTTGCCAGCAGAGACCAGCACAGGTTTTAGAATACACTGCCAGAATATCTAGCTCTGAAGTCTTTATGATTTTTATAACGTGTGCTAACTTCTGCTTAAAATGTAGTAAAGCAATGATGTTGATCTCATTTCAATACCACATACACAGTATTGCATAGTAATGCACTGCCTTTTATAAGCCAGGAAACAGTACCAACTCACTAAACAGATCCATCAGGATAATTGAAGAACTCATTTCAGGAGAACTCCCATATGAAGGCAGAAATGTTAAAAGATGTTAAATTTTCTTTTTGTGTATTGTTGGCTCAGTTGATAAGCAGAAGCAAGTTTATACAGCTCTGCAGCTAGTGTAGAATGCTTAAGCAAGAAATCCATAACTTTTAATATGATGAGATTGTCCTGCTAGGAGAGATGGATTTTTTCCAATATCACTGCTAACAAACAAGTAGAGTTTCCTGTATCAGCACATTTCTGTTTCTACTCTGCAGCACACATGTGCTTCATTTAGAAACAATACATGGCTCAACATTTTTGGCATATTAAAAACCAGACAAGTACGTTACATTAGTTGATGGACAGGTATCCTAGCAGGTTTCTTTGGAGAATGAATACAAAATCTGATATAGATAGACACAATGACAAGGTTGGATTAAAAAAAAAAAAAAAAAAAAAAAAAAGGGGGGGGGGGGGGGGAAGGGGGGAAGTGTGAAGTTATTTGTGTTAACTTCCCTTGCAAGATTTAGTGGCAATGTTACTTAGTGGAGTGACTGCTGGGTGGACAGATAATGTCAAGCAGTGTCTTATTGCATGATTTCAAACCTCTGTGCACAATCTCACTTGCTGCAGAAAACTTAAATATGCTTCAGGTAGGAGCTAAATAAAAGACATTACTTTTCATCTGCTTTTTCACTTAATGCTAATATAGTCACTTGTCAGTGGATGTAAAAGTAAAGGAGACAAGGGTTTATTTTTATACCTCACAGAACAGCAACTGGTGATTTCCCTTAGATCATTGCTTTTGTGTGAGCAGGAGCTAAGCTTTTTTCTTTTAATATTTTAGACATACTTTATTTTTTATTCAAAACAGTTTTATCCCAACTCTGACACGCTGATATTGTCAGGAAGGGAGGTGTGATGTTTAAATGTAACTGGGTATTTTTTTTTTTCTTGTTATATCTTACGAATGTAGGTGGTGCATCTCATTAATCCTAGAGCTAATCACCAGGCTCACGTTATTCGTTTCTTCGAAGGTTTGGCTGAAGACATGACTTTGTGGATTTATAGCACATACCTCTCAGAGAGGAGTCAGCAGGGACACGGAGCTGAATTGCTGCTCAAACTGCTGCTTGGCAGCAGCACTGCCCTGACCAGCTGCAGGTGCCCTTCTTGGGGAAAACCATATCCCAAAAAACACATAAGGTGCTACACACTCAGTGAATGGCAATGTCTCTCACCTATGAAATCTCCATGAGAGAGGAGATGGGGCTGAGGTTGACTCCAGCCTTCCTCTCTGCTGCAGCACTGCAGTCCCCTTGGCAGGCAAGAGGACCACACCATTCTCTTCTGATGACCAAGGCCCTTTGAGTGATATTCTGCAGAGTTAATGTTTCATCTGTGACAGGAGGGCAGCAGCCATACAGTGTCCCACCAAGCCGTCAGCATGGTACAGGGCACCATTGGGCTTGCCCCAGTACTAGACCCAGTTATGAGATGTGCAAAATCTGAGATGTTTTGTGGCATTGCAGAAGGGAGCCTTGGGCCACACAGGCATTGGAGAGCATAGCTCTTGTAGCACGAGCAAACTTGCCTTGGTGGGTACTCTGCAGAAGACAAAAGGAAGCTGGCAAGTGGCAAGCACATTGGTGGCCGCGGGTAACAGCAGGGAAAGGGCACTCTCTGACACTTTGATTTTAGCCAGTACATAGCATGATCTGGCAGGATAGACTTGCAGCCTTCATTCTGGTTAATTATCAGAATATTTCAGCCTCAGTTCTTTGCTTTCTTTTTCACCTTCTTCCCTTTTCCTGCCCAACCTCCCTTTGGTTTTCTGAAGTGCGTACACCTACTCAATTCAATTAGCCTCACATACAGCACTGAGGCCTCAGATACCTGTAGTCATTATCCCAAGCACTTTTCATAAGAGTATGGATATTAGTCCCAAAGTCCTGGCAAAATTCCAGCAAGGCTAATGTATTTACAGTCTAACCTCCCCAAATGTGTCTCTTAGTTTTAAATGGGGGACCTATTTTTCATTCTCTCTCCTCTCTTTGCTGTGTATAGTTTCTCACAGTCTTAAACTTATTCTCCATGGCAGAATGCAGGATTTTTCAGCCTTACCCACCTCGCAACATTTGGTATTTTTCTTTAAGTCGCTGCTTCTGCACTCCTGAGACTGTGAGAATCCTGGTTCCCAACACCTCCCTTCTTTAAAAAGCAAGTTTCTGATCCTTGTGTAAAAAAGCCTAAAGCACTGAAGCTCCAAACAGCTAAAAGATACAACTTGATAGCTATTATTATCTTTAAATTATCCCATAAATTTAGATTAATTCTCATGTTGTCAGATTCCTGCTCCAGATACGTTTCCAGAGCTGGCACCAGTCCTGCAGAGCCAGGTCTGAAAGAAGTTATGCCCATCTCTGCCTTGAGCCGATCTGCCTCATCTTTCAGGAGCCCACTTCTGTTCCCAGCTACACCAGTGAAGTCACTGGGGTTGCACAACTACAATAGTGGGCAGAATTTGACCCCCATGTTTTGTGCAAAGGCTGGGCCTGGGGCCAAGCCCTGTCCCCCTGCACAATGGCAGAAGATGGCCATCAGCATACAGAGAGGGAGACAGTCTGCTGCTACATGGACCTCTGTGTGCTAGGGGCAGCCATTTTAAGATGCTTACTCAAGGTTTTGGCTTCCTCTATGCTTTTCCTCTTGGCAGGATTAGGGATTTCTTGGCCAGTCTCTATCCTAGCATTAAAAGAGAAGTGCAGCAAAGCTCATCTAAGGTAGCTAGCTCCCACAGTACCCTGCCACATTGCCAGGGCTCTACTCAGCCCACCACTCATGGTGACGTTCAAGGTTTCTGTAGCTTGGCTAGATGGAAAGAAACATTCACATTCCAAACTCCAGAAGAGTTAGACATTTAAATCCTCCACATTCAGTTTGGTAGGCTTTCTTGCTGGGGAGATAAGGGGTCATTTTAAGCCTGATTCTTTTTTTCATCCCCTTGGATCTGGAGATTAAACGAGGCAGGTTTAAATAGCATTTCATTTCATCTGCAGCATTATTTACAGGGGTCTTCTCATGATAGTCTCACAAACATTATTCATTAGTTTGCTCACCTACCTGTACCCCTACCCAGCCACCCAATATTCGAAGACAATCAGCAAATTAATGATTTTGCATTTTCAGCCCATTAAATTATTTATTGTGGGTGTCAATATAAAGTTTTTAAAAGGTAAAATATCTTTTGTATATTGACTGCAAATTCTACATGGATGTAATGGCACCAGGCAGTGTACCACATCATGAAATAAAAATTAAATTGTAGTTGGGCTTTTAAATCAACTCAATTAAAATAAAGAGATTCTTGGCTTGATATAGGGAAATATTTGTATTTCCAATTCTATTTGTTAATACATTGACATATGTGCTATTTTTTAAATGTAGCACTAAGTGCACTTTCTGTCAATGCCATAGATTTTTTAATAGACTGAGAAAATGCATTTCATTTCTTCTTATTTTCCTTCAATACATCATTTGGTTCTGCTTTTTTGCCTGCATGAAATTCATTTTCTAATGGAAATATTTGTTTTGTAAATCAAATATGTATTATGCACAAAATGCAAAGCACAAATTAAATTATGTTAATGAAATGAAAGAGATATGAAATGCATATTTCATGGACAAAACATAACCTCAGCAAACAACCATTTCTTGATAAAATCTTTAAACACAATCTCATTCTGTGACAGACATATTGTTAAAGCAGATAGCACCTCATTTAAATGGTTTCCTTTAATATTAGTGCTTAGTATATAATTGTAAATAACTTTTGGGATGAAAAACCAATAATGAAATACTGTCTTTAATAGTTCGCTATTGATGTCAGCATAAAATTTGTAGTAGTTGAATATTGGAAATTGGGAGTGTGCACACATATAGTCAAAAGCTGTAAATGATTGCATATTTAAATAGAGCTGACTAAGGCAAAGATGTTATAGATATTAGTAATAGGCAGAAAATTATGCTGACCTAACATTATTTGACAAAACCCACTGTTTTAAATTATATATTGGTTACACTTAATGAATAATAGATTCTGTAGGTGTTGTTTCTCAGATCATAATGCTGATGACACTATATGTTGGAGAATTCTTAGTCATGCTTCTGACAATAAAGCAAGGTAGAGCTCACAAAGGTCAGCGAAACATGAAATTGTATTTGTGGGTCTCCATCCTAGCCTACTCTTCTACAGGGCAAACATTCCCAAAAGCTTAGAGAGAAAGACATGTTCCAGGTTAACCTTGAACAAATACAATGCAAGAGGGAGGGGGGGAAAAAAAAATTCTCTTGAAATAAAGATGGGGATTTCATGTAGGTTTTGGGTTGCTATGCTCTCCTAAGCAGGAGAGTTATTGTATAGATTGCACTGATTCGTTTGCCACTGAACAGATTCAATGAGCTGGCCCATATCTGCAGCACACATCTCTCCATCCTGCCCTCTGACTTCAGCTTACACAAAGTTGAGAAGGAGAGTCTTGATACATAAAGCCAGTTCTTTCAGACATTTTAGAGTAGCAAAGAATGTATTAAAACCACTAAAGGGACATCTGTCTCTACTATACTATTTTTATAAAAAATACTAAGAAAGAACAAGAGGCACAGTTACAAGGAAAAAAAAAAACAACAACAAAAAAAAAAAAAAAAAAAAAAAAAAAAAAAACCACCATCAACTCAGATGATCATTAGAGAGCTGGGAGATGCCTGTAATCTAACAGGTGATAAGAAGACCAAAGCGCTTATTTGAATGTTGCTATTCTTTGCATGAAAGTAGGAGAGCTATACATAATTAATTGGGATCTGCTTCATTTTCTGAAGGAGAACATATTTGTTTTTATATTAAGTATTACAGAAGACACTTAAGATTCAGGCACTGATACCTGATAATTATTTATCATCTCCCTTTTTTTGCAAGAGGGGAATGAGATTGATGGGGAAACCAGGACAGTGTTATCTGGAGGCCTTTGGCTTTTAAGTCACTTCAGGTTTAGGTCTTATTCTGGTCTCATAACCGCCCCTAGGCTGGCTAACACCTCATCTCACGTTTGCAGTGGTTGATAAAGTATCTGCACTGATTTGTTTAAAGATGTCAGCTACTACCTTTGATAGTGCAAAAACAGTAGAAGTCCTCTGACCTTTCTTGAAGCAGCTCAGAGATGCCTGCACTGCACCCAGGCATGGGTGCAGAAGACAATGGGTGGGCTCTTACCAGTTTCATTATATCATCTTGTACAGGACAAGGTATAAATGCTCTCAAGAGCAAAGTGTCTGAATGTGACTGACAACACAGCCTTCTTTTCCTGTCAGGCATAACAAAAACAACAACAAAAAAAGTTTAAACCAAAATAAACAGACCAGCTGTGTGAAACTTAGCAACTTTTGAACCAGGACATCAAACTGTCTCTCTGCTGTAAAGTAACAACCTTCCAAACACTTGCAGTATCTCCAGACTTGGCAGTTTCCCCAAGATAACCCAGTAAATTGCTGGGGAGGAAAAAAAAGTGTCCCATGTATCATAAAATACTGGAATTTTATCCCAGACAAAAGCCAAAAACTTCTCCAGAGGGAAAATCTGAAGCCAGATCTTCAGATATTGAGAGCTGGAGGAAAGGTTTTCTTCCAGCGCATTGAGGAATTTTCTCTGACAGTTCACAAATCCATGTGACTCCAGTCACACACACACAACACCACAGAGGCTTGCTGAGGGGGAAAGGGACACGGAGGAGGAGGAGCAGCAGCAGCATCTGGAGGCATGACTATAATGGCATTTGAGGGCCACAGAGTAGAGTCTTCAGCTCTCGAAGGCAACCATGTCACTGCAGTTTTGCTGGTGTGACATCAGTAGCCATCATCCCCTTATCAAACAAGTCTAGGTACCTCCCCATGCCATAAAACCATTTTCAGTCATCCTATGTGGTTTTTGAGGAGAAACCATGAGGCTTGTGATAGAGTCTGAGTCAATGGGATTATGCATTTATAAATCCGAGTAAAACCTGGTCCCTGACATTTCCGTTGTGTATATACCACCTATAGAAGAATAATGGATGCTAAACCTAAATTGTGCTTCCTACACTTTTTTTTTCCATAGGAAATACAATTTTTTATCCATTTTATCAATTTTCTAAAATGAATCTTTCCCTTTTTCATTATCAAATTTCGATCTCATATCATTTCCAGCACCACCTCAAGCCATTCTGGAGTTCTCGTTTACATCACTAGAGATTAATATTAGGTGTTTGTAAAAGGAGGATATTAGCTTCTCCCTTATATCTGTCAAAATTAATAACTTCTCTATCACAGATAACTCCAGGTCAATATTAGATTCGCCGATGTGGCCAGGAATAAAATGTATGGAAATAATATATCTCATTTATAAGTATCCAAAAAGGGAAAAAAATTTGAAAAAAAAAAAAAGTGTTTTCATTATTGAAATTTAGACTGCAACTGTTCAAAAGGTCAAAAGAGTTTGAGGGCTTAACATATCTGTTGTATGGCCTTAGCCTTTCAAATGGAAAACAAACTGGAGGTCAGCCCAAGAGAAAAGAGAGAAGTGATTTTTCTACAACAAGGCAAAGGAAGGGATGAGGATCCTCTCCATATTGCGTGTATGTGTCTGTCCCAATGTACATTGTGTCCAGAAGAAGGGCTCCAGACAGAGATGTTTGTGTGATGATTGATGTAAGTAGCTGGGTGATGATTGACAATGGCTGTGTCTGGCAGATGCCCACCTCCTGCATGGCCAGTCCACTTTGGTAACTCCTGATGTTGCACTGATTTAAAGAGATCAGCACATTCAAAGTGACCATTCTGCGGCAAGAATATTTGTTACTATTGCCCCAGCAGAAATTAGGTTGATTATATTTGTTAATAGACCATACTGTTGTCTCCTAAAATTTATTGATTTAAGAGCATTAGCAAAGGCACAAAGCTCATCTGTGGCCAGGTGGAGGTAAGGCAGATCTTGGCCATCTCTCATAGAGCTTTGAAAGCTTTCTGACTTGAAGGACTTTGTCCAACTCCCAACATTTTTGAAGTTTGAGAGCTGTATTAGAGACATGTTCAGATGCTGAACTGCATCCTTCGCACTGGATTACAACTGTTTTCTTCAGTTCCTTAAGTATGATCTAAGCAGATTGGCTCCCAGACCTCTGACATGAAAATAATTCTCTAATGTTGCCTGGCTTTCCTGGCTTCCCACTTAACCTGCACACTACCATCCACCCGGTCCCACTGCATTGCCATCACTGCATCACAGAGGCAGAGGCTCAACAGCTTGCATGCAGCCTGGGCTTAAAAGATGAAGAAGAAAAGAGAGCTGACAATGAGAGATCTTTTTTCTTACCCAGGTTTCAAGGGAGAAGGTGAGATAAATACATGTTGTGGGAATACAACAGAGAAGAAGCTGTATGAGTTATGCTTTCAGAAGTAAATAACACAGGAGCCAGTGATTTAAAAGCTGTTAAATGAATTTTACCAACTATTTTATTCACCATGATCAAAATTATATCACTGATGTTCATACTAATATATCCCATTTGGCTCAATAATCTTTTATTTGTAATTACAGGTGAAGAGGTCATTTTAAAAAAAGCCTGCGAGGGGCTTTAAAGAATTATGCTGCTTTCATTTTGTGTTTATAAGCAATTGAGGATAGAGGATAAAAATAACTAGTGCTATTTTCTATGAGAAAAATATTAAAATATCCTCAGTTCATATCCTCATTCACCCAAAGGAGCTTTTCTTATTGCTCTTCAACTGATGGCTCTGTTGGCTTTCTGCACTGGCTGCTCCCTGTAGCCTGGTGGGGAGTGCAGCAGTGGCCACTGACCTGTCAACAGGGAAACATCATCTCTCCCCCTTCTCTTCCCCAGTCCTTCAAACTCTGGATGACCCACAGTAAAAATCCTTTTAACGAGGATTCATTCCTCCAACCCAATTAAAACTCTGCAAGAATAAACAAGAGCCTTTCTTTGTTTTTCCTGTGGCTTTAGGGTCTACTTCAAGCATGGAAAGAAGCAGCAGCCCTATCTTAGGCATTAGGCATGGGGAAGGGACTGCAACACCTGGTTGGGAAAAGTAATGCCTTCAGCAAGAAGCTTTTCAAGGAGGGATATTAACATCCCTGTTTTCTCGCCTGGTGTTTTGTACTGCATCGAGATCATGGCAGTTCACATTCCATGTCTGTCCTTCTTGACCCAGAGCAAAGCTCTGGACCCAGGGACACACTGGAGTCAGTGTAAGCACAGGGTGTTTAAGCTGCTTGCCTCCACACTCTCCTTGTCTTATTGATGCTGAGGCAATTTTTGCAAAGGACCACATTTCTGTAAATTTATAATAAGCATTTCTTAAGCCTCGATATTTCCACATTGTGCAGTGAAACCTCATCACCAGCCAAATGAATGCATAAGTGTCAAGTGAACATATGATGGCTGGTGCCCAGGACCTCAGGGACAAATACCTACTGGGCAACCATCGATGCTGGAGCAGGCAGTACCACTCCCTCCGCAGGTCCCTTCTCAATAGGCCCATTCTTCCCGCTAAGCATCATATAAACAGAAAGATACCTCTTTATAAAGGAAAGCATTCCCTGACCCATCTCACCACATTTCAGTTTGAAGTACTGTTTGTCATCACTAAGCACTACTCTCCCAGCCAATGAGTGGTATTTCTCCTTGGAGTTGCTCCCAGCTTTAATAGGGTGTAAATACCTGATACTATTATGGTGCACTATTAATTGTTATTCATGCTTGGCTCCTAGCGCGAAACACAAAAGCTGCCACGTGAACTTCTCTACTTCAAGATGATACCAACGTGTATAATATTTCAAAAGATGGGGAAAATATCTTTGTGACCTGACCTTGCTGAACTCACAAAAACAAAGACATCTCCTCCATTGGGAAAAGTGAAGTATTGAAATGGGACTTGGAGAAGATCAATTAATCAGCTCATTCCCTCCCATACAAATGCAGCCCTTAGACTTCTGTTCTGAGAGGTTTACACGTGCCTCTGGAAAGACATTACCCACTTTTATTTGTTTTCCTTAACATTAGAAATTAAGAGGTGGCGAAAAAACAACCATGTTGCCCCTTCAGCCTCAATCAGCTTCCAACACTGGGTTAGAGTTAAAGGCATTAAAGTCTACCTCAGCACTAGGAGAGAGGGTCAGAGGACTAAAGAGGAGGAGGAGGAAAGGAAGGGGAGGGAGACTGACTGCTTGATGTTACAGTGGGTCAGGGCCAGGAGAGCCTCCCCATTTGAGCAAGGTAGTGATGGAGAAGGAGGAGCCTTCAATGGGTGTGAGAGATTCACAAGAGAGAAAAGCTTCCAGCCATCAGAACCTGGAGATTTTTAAGCTCCCAGGATAACCACTTTTAAGATGTCACCCATGCAGTTCATCATAAGTTTAGCTAACATTCTTGTAGCACTAGGACTAGAGACTCCTTCTAGCTCTGTCTTCATCTGGAGGGGAGAAAAGGAGAAGAAGAAAAAAAAAAAACAACCACAAGCCACAATCTTGAGCAAATTAAATTCATTTTTGGTAAATTTGATGGATGTTGTCATGCAGGGCTGGGCGGGAGCTTTAAAAGAAAAAAAAAAAAAACAACAAAAAGTCCACAAATATTCGCTCAGGTTTTTAAATGAATTTACTGCAGCCACGTTGATTTCCCCCTGGGATTTGCTTTCTGCACACTTTTGAGCAATCAAGTTTTACTGGGCAAATGTTTGCACAAGTCAAATTTCAAAATTGCATGCAGAGACAGAATTTTTTAATGTTTTCATGCCAGACATGCTTGTAGGCTTCTCCAATGAGCAAGCAGAAACAATATCATGTGATTTATCTGACCCATCACAACCAACCCACATACCTTGACTAACGAAGATCAGACACCCACAGTTGTTTGTGATCAAGACACAGAGTTGTTTTTTTAATTACAAAGCTATCCATCAGTAATTTCAAATAATAAGTAAATTGGAGGGAATTGTGATCTGTCTCCAGATAGTCTGTGAGCAGAGAAAGCAGCTAAATTTGTTGAATAAATTATTCATTATGGATTATTCGCTCAGCTCTACTGCAATAGCAGTGACATTGTTTAATTTAATAGCGCATTAAGGGATCTTTTTCCTTACACAAATGAGTGCATTGCTCCCAGCAAGTTGACTCTTGAAGATGCAATACTGGAAACCTGTAAGAAGAGCCACCCCTGTCCAAGGTTTCAATTAGGTTTTGAGCAGAGAGAAGACCTTCATAATACACCACTGACTACATTTGGCTAAAGTCCTTCTGCGGTGATACAAACTTGCTTGACTGAATATGCAGCTATAAAAGTCTTGTAAAAAAAATGGAAACCACATACATGGCTTTGTTTTCTTCACTGAGATACTGACCATGCTTTAAGATGGATCTCAAAAACACACAAGAAATCAACTTACATCCAGCTTTCATTTGATCCTGGAGGAAAGTGCATTTTATCTGAGATCTGTATTGCTTCATCTTCCTCTACAAAAGTCTAGTGGCTCCTTTTCCCATCCCCAGCTATGCTGTAACCCAAAACTCAAAGCCAAACTCAAGAATAATGAAACTCTGACAACCAAACCAACTGTTTTCTGAACAGACACTGCTGGAATACCAGTCCTCTTGATTTTGTTGTTCTCTTGGTTCTCCCCAAGAACACAACACAAAGGACAGTGAATATTTTTACAGCTCATTTATGACTAACTACCTGTGGAGGAAGCCTCTCCAGTAACAGTTTTCCCTCTGAGAAATTAAGATCTCCAAAGTCCCAGGGAACCATCACACAAACAGCTGCAAAGCATTGTAACGACCTTGCCCTGGCCATATTCTGTGATCACTTTTCCAGATGTGACTCATCCACATTCTTGCTATCCCTGATGCTCAGGGCTCCAGCACCCTTCAGCCCTGCCCACGGATACACAAATCTGTGTCTTGGCTGCCTCTCTAACACAAGCATGACTGTTGCCTTTCAACGGACTATATCAGTCCAGTCCAGCACCCAGGTAATTTTACTAGGACTAATGGAGCCCATGGAAGTGAAGGGCAGGGACCAGCAAGCCATGGGAAGGTAGCAGGGGCTGAGGCTTGACCCCTTAGAAAGCCTTGTGCTGAAAAGCACACTTGTGGGACCCTGACTGCAAGGACTACCTGCAGCCACAGGAAGGGGCTTTCCTTAGGAAAGGTAAATTAGGTTTCTGCCACCGATAAGAGCAGAAGAGGAAATAAATAATGTCTATCTTTCATCTGGGTTAAGAAGAGCTGAAAAAAAAAAACCCCAGATGAGTGAGTGAATCCATCAATAGGATTGTGTCATCTATTCATGGATGCAAATAATCTGATTCTGATCCAAATACGTGGAGAAACGTGGGCATGTGCAGAGGTCCTTGGTCTGCACTGCTTTTTCTCTGCACATTTTGATGCTGTGCCTTTTTAAAGCAGAGCTCCCCCCTGAGTAACAACCTGTGGGTGGCAGGTACGGGGCAGCCTCCCAGGCAATCTGTTACAGCAGGCAAGGAAGAAATCTCTCAGCCCAAACAGATTCCTCTCCAGAACCACGCGTTTCTTGCTGTCTGCCTCCAGGGCCCATGCTGTCACAGAGCCGGCAGTGCCTGGGTGTCACTACACCGCAAGCAAGAGAAGTAACAGTTCTGGCACAAAGGATCAATGCAGCAAGGACAAGCACTCAAACATGATTAAGGAGGATTGTGACCATTTGTACTGTATCAGATCCTCAATGAGTATTCCCCTCCTCTGGTAATTTTTTATTTCACCTGGCATTATAACACAGCATTGGAAACAATGTGGAGAACCTTTGGTGGTCAGCACAGGGCTCGAATTTCTCTTGTTTATGTATATATTTATACTCTCTCTAGATAAGTACTGTTTAGATCTCTGGCCATTTAGTTCCTGCACCATATCACAGCTATAAAACAGAAAGATGAGTGTGGTCAGGGAGTAAAAATTAAAGTAACATGGCACCTACAAATACCAAAATATTAGAGAAAAGAGGGAGCAATGCCACACCAATCCTCTAAGTCTGGTCAGAGCAGCTTCACGGAGCCAGCAACAAAGTACAAGGAGAATCCATCCAGGCAGGCGCAGGTCTCCCTACTTCCCTCCTTTGGTACAGCTACTTACATCCCTTTTTTCGTGCATTGCATTGAATATTCAAGATATATTATACATTTATACATTAAGCATTCCTATACATATATATTATACATTTAAGCATTCATTTCAGCCTCTCCGCAAGCGAGTTGCCCCGTTATGCCTCCAAGCATCTATACCATATCATTCTGCCTATAACCTTAAAATTGAAATGCCATGTCATATTTTCTACCGTCAGCGGCAAGTGTTATCTCACCTTACATTCTATTATATCATTGTACTTTCCTCCCCGCTTGATAAGCTGTCAATATTGTTTTGGCATGAGAAATTTCCATCTCATGCATCAGATGATCTCCACGACCTTTAAGCAACTTGCCGGTAAGATAATTTACTTGCATTGTTGCTACAAAATAATATCTCTTCTGCCCTGGTCACATGACATGATTATTACATGATTTTCCCCAAATGATTAAATTTTGCACATTTTGGGGGTGGAAGACCTCTGTGGAAAATTGAAATTACTAGACTGCTTATCATTTCAGTTAACTACAAAGAGTTAAAAAGGCTACTTGCCATTGCTTCACTCAAGGAGCACATCTCACACCGCATATAACTCTCTTTTTTAACTTAAATCTCTCTTTTTTCTTTTTTCCTTTAACTGCTCAGCCTTCTGCAAGAAACGTTAGAATACAATTGTCTTTGCAGCGTCTTGTATTAGCAGGAGGATGTGATCACAAACATCACATCCTTTTGGCATCTTTTTGGCTCTCTGTGCGTAACAAAAATGTCAAACAGATTTTAATGAAAGGCTGCACGCTTGTGGGTATTGACAGTTTGACATAGAATCCCAATTTTCAGATGTCTTGTTCTTACTGTTTTTAACACACAAATACTTGGAGTATAAGAACAAGGCACCACAGCCAGGGAGCGCCAGTATTTACATATTATCCTCTTATTCTCAATGGGCTCTGCTCTGCACCGTGCCCAATTTCTGTGGTTTTTGGCCTGAGAGTTTTTGTCGCTCAGCTGCAATCACATCTAATTCCAGTTTAGAAAACAAATTACTTCTTTTCCTCACCCACAGTGCCTGGGCTGCCGCTGCTGTGCCCTCATCAGGGTGCGGGTAGGGGGCGGCAGGACAGTCACAGCCAGGGATGGGGCATGGCAGGGGGATAAGGAGATGATGGAGGGGCCCATGGATGTCCCTGTAGGGAAAGATGCCCTGTCTCCTCACATGGTGCATGCTGCTCTGTGAGCTGCAGAGACCACCCCATGAAGGACAGCAAGGAGCCAGGAGAGATCTCAGCACCAGAGGTTCCTCGAGGTACCCATGCATAGGGAATGCACATGCATGCATATTCCTATTTAGTTATTTAACTGCGGTTAATCTTCCTCCTCATGGGCTCTTTGTGCTGGAGTGAGTGGCAGCTCTTTCTCTCCGAGAAAACCTCAAGCCTTCAAAAAAAGAGGCACGCGGCTCTCTCCATCATTTCACTTGACTACTTCCTATCTCAAGCACCCTGCACCATTATCGTTGGCTACTTATGTGCAGACGTAAGGAGAGATCGCAGTAGCTGTTTCTCAATGAGATGTTAGAGAATAAAACAACTGACAATCAGAGCTGGAGAACATCAGGAAACTCCACCAGGTAAGGAGTTTCCCAGTTTTTCACAGGAAAAAGTTTAAGGTGGCTATTATCTCTACCAGCTTTAAAATCCATCATGGCCACGGGCTTAATCGGGTCTTTCACGTGCACCATTCACATGCAAGAGATGAGGCTTAGCTCAAAAAGTTCAGTCCCCTCCTTCCCATGTCAGTGGAACAGAGCAGCTCTTCCCAGGCACCTGCTCCTTGGAAAAGCTCCATTCTCCCTACACACTACGCTGATTATCCTCTGTATTAATGACATCTCTCAGCTTCACACAGTGAGCAAGTTTCTGTCAGCACACTCCTTGTCCTCAACATCAGGCCAGAGACCAGTCCTGAGAGGTAACCATTGCCTTCTCCCAGACCACTGCTTCACCTTTTGGCATGAAGGGATGAAGCCTCACCCTCCTGTCTTGCTGTTCAGGTACTTATCTTGCCTTAATAATATCCCACGTGGCACTGTAACAAATACTTTACTGCAGGAGATGAGATCTACTTCATTTCTTTTATCTAGAAAATCAATGATCTTATCAAAGCAAGATATCAGGTTCATCTGGTGCTATCCATGCTTGGTAAAGTTATGCAGCATTTTAGACCATTTTTGCAATTACTTCTTTGCTTATTATTTCTTTAAAACAGTGTCCCAAGCTTTGCACCTGACTGATCAGCTTAGCAGCCTCTATGACATGGCTCCATCTCTACATTTCTGTTTGGCCACATAGCTTCAAACCACTTTGTGAGTTCCACCTTTCTCACATTGGACAAAAAGAGTTACATGAAGCTTTTTTTTTTTTTTTAATCAATTACCTATTATTTTATTTGATGGGGACTTGTTCATCTAAGGCAGTCCCATATATCACATCTCCATCACCTTCTCTTCCATTCTCCACTCTAGATACAAATCAGATGACCTAAGGCATCATTTTTGTACTCTTTCCTTGAACCTAACACATAGGTACAACTCCCAAAAAATAGGACAAGAGCCTGGATGAGCTTCAGAAACCCAAGCCAACACTACTATTGTTTTCTAAGGCAATTTAACAAAGTGTGCACTGCTGGTGAAACGCTCGCTGCAGCTCTGCAAATAACACCAAAGAGAACAGATCGATGTAATGCCCTATTGACAAAGTCTGAACTATAATACATATATTTTGTACATTTTTATTGTGTTCATGTATGTTGATTCATGGCTGTTTTATCAATAAAAAAAAAACATGCTGCACAAAGTTTTACGCTCTAACTGTCACCAAAAATTATTTATCACTAGGATAAGAACAAATTTTATGTGGACAGAGATCCTTTGTGGCAAGATGTTGAACTATAAAGAGACAGGCAGATTTTCCTGCTCTGCACAGCACCAGGCTGAGGAAAGCTGATCTCTCCTAGTCACTGCATACCATCCACAAGGTGTGCATGCCTATATCTATACACCCATGGCCATGAGGGTCACATAGGCATTCGCATCACATATTTATGAAATTATTTCCTCCTAAAAAAAAAAAAAACCCGATGTGTTAAAAGGCCTGTAACATGCTTAAAACAAGACAGATTCAAGAGCCATGAAGTTAAACACTTATCAAACTTAGAAGCCATTAACAGCCTCTCATCAATTATACCTCAGAAACAATTACAAAGGGCCAAATACTGCAGCCCTTCACTGAGCAGATCTCCCCTTGAGGTCACCCGGAGGGTTGCTCAATTAAAAGCTGCAGAATGTGGCCCGAACTCTGCAATTTTTCCAGCAGAGGATTTCGTATGGGAGATCCCCACAAAGCTGGAGCCGTCCCACACCCCCCAGCACTGCAGCTGCCCAGCTGAGGGACCAGAAAGCCATTCCTCTCTATTCCTCTACTACAAAACAAACAGAACAGCAGAAGTTTCACTGGCCCATGCCGAATGGTGGGGGTTATGGTACAAAGCATTAAAAAAAATGTAACCCACTCAGACTATTTATTAAAATCTCTTTGATTACATTTACCAAAATATACCACAAACTTCCAAAGGGAAAAAGATGCAACTTTTGAATGCAAATATATTCCTGGCAAGCCTGACCTTTGTGTGCCACCTAAAATTACTATAGTCTTGTGTTTCAAAGATATTCTTCCTTGAAAAATATCCATTGTCATGGCATTTCCTTGACTAAGTAGAAATAACAGAGGTTATGCTTCAGCTATACACAGCAACAATATTTCCTTTAAAATATAAATGTGCCAAAAGGTACATACGTAAAGAACACTGATAGAGTTTCTGGAGCTGTTCTCTGCTTCTTATTGTTGCAAACAATAATTTGAGGAAAGGAGGGAAAAAAAAAAAATCCCACAAAGAAGGATTTCAGCTTAACACAAGCAATACTGCTCCTGCACATCTTTCCTTTTATGCAGTTTTGTTTCAGTGATTTGAGCATGTTCTAATTTTGTCATTCAAGCCATCTGACTTTCACTGCTCTATACAAACAAAACCTAATTTAGTCTGAGATGTTTTAAGTCATAACAATGACGGATGGCCAAGGTTCAGGTGTGCTAGAATATTTAAATACCTAGTCTATATTTTCCTGATATAAAGACAGGCAGCTTTTTGTACTCTGATTAATTATGATTTTGTGTCTGAAAAAAAAAATAGCTCTTTCTATTCTACATTATTAATTGGTTATTTAATTAGGGATTCTGGTAGCTTCAGATGTTGGGTAGCTAAAATTG
>VWZI01005199.1:99416-119416 GCA_013396835.1 Psilopogon haemacephalus
TGGGTCTGCCAAACTGGGTGCGGTGTGAAAAAAAAAAAAAAAAAAAAAAAAAGACTAGCTCCATACTGTTGCCTTTTTGTATCTTATGAAGGTCACAATAAGATGTGATTGTTTGGCACAGCAGCAGTGAATTATGCCACCCAGACAAGCTTTTAACCTATGTGCCTTCACTCTGAGTGAGACACACAGGGATGTGCTCTCTTTAAACAGTTCTCTATTGAAGAGGATTCAATCACCATAATGAATCTGAGGCCAGGCAGCAATCTTCTTCACTGAAAGAATTTCTAAAAGATTGTAGAATTTGTAAAACGAACAGCTCACAGACTAAATGGCTGTGTGGGTGAATCAATTATTGCAGGGCTCGCAGTAGTCATAATATTTAGTACATATCATAGAGTGTTTCAGGTACAATAAGATATGCTAGGCTTTTTCCCCCCATTCCTGCTTGAAAGCCGTGTGTGCTCCACCAACTTAGTCAATCTTCAGGATCTAGTTAGAACTAGTATTAAGTCAATAATAAAAAAAAAAAAAAAAACCATCTGCAGCTGCAGTGCCTGTACGAGGATCCGAGGGACTCACATTGCTAAACAGTGATTGTATAAAACACACCACTGAGCTGCTCGTGGGGAAAACACATGAGCTATCGTGAAACACAGAACACATCGAGGGCTGAAGTGTTTTTAGGAGTAGAGTAGGGCCAATGCTGAACAGCTTCCTTATTAATACAATAATTATTTTATTTTGACAGCACCATTTATAACCATATAGTCTGTGTCCAGCTACCCGTATTTCCATTAATCAATGGATTTGAAGACAACTGTCATCATTTCATTTTATTATGACTTATAGGTTCATTGCAGTTCACTTAAAAGTTGGGATGAGCAAGACACTGGTAGGCAAGAAATGGACATTTGTGGGCTGCCAGGTGCTTGAGCTCAGTGCAAGCATCTGTGCCCTGAACAGTGCCAGGGGCAAGGGGGCTGGGGATGTGTGGGACAAGCTGGGACAATGAGGTGGGCGGCAGGACAGGCTGGCTAACGGAGCAGTGCCAAGGCCATGCTGATGGATTGAAAAGCTGGGCAGGTGCTTGGGCTTACAGGTAGGACACAGAGACCCCCAGCTCACAGCAGGACAGTGCTATGAGAAAAAAAAATGGAAACAGAACAATTTGGCCATGAGAAAGGAAATATTTCTGAACAAAATAAAAAGCCCTGATGGCACCAGAGCAGAGATCTAAAGAAACCGAGGACATTTCGTAAGTCTGCAGTGTGGCCATGAGTGTGCAGCACCCACACTGCACCCAGCCACCTGCAAGTGAAGAGGCACCCTCCGCATGCAGCAACTTGGTTTGGCCACGCCAAAGCCCAAAACACCATGTCACAAAGCCGTGTCAGAAACCACCAAATGCTCTTCCACGTTGTGTACAGCCTCCCCTAAAATGCAGAGGGCTAGATGGCAAACAGGGTGTCCCTTTAATGAAACTACAACATATTAAAAATTATTACAGCTTCGTCTTTTCAGGTTTTAGACAATGTAATGTGATTTATTCAAAGAAATGCTGATGATTAGACATTAAATGGCACTAAATATTCCACTTCCTCTGCGCTGCCTGATAAACTGGTTTCATTAACATTATAAGTAACAAAAGTTTCCATTTCAGTCGGCCCATTTTGTTTTCCTCACGATCTAAGTTGCAGCTGCACAGCACTATATTACAGGGACCTCGCAGAGCGGCAGCTTTGGGCTCTCCATCACTCCCTGCGGTTAAAGGGACCGAGCTGGCTGCAGGTGGCACACACGGGGCCGTCCTGGTCCCCTCTTGCAGAGGGTCCCCAGGGCCACCAGCAGCACCCTCGCTGACCAAGCCAAGCCGACACCTCTTGGCCCCAATTCCCAGCCCGCCAGTGGCACTCCTATGGTGGGTTCAGGGCATCCATCCCCTGAGGCTGGCACAATCATCCCAACTCCACCAACATTGCCATCACTTTTTTTTTTCCTCAAGAGATTTTTCTCTAGCCGTGAAGTTTCTCTCTATTAAATCATGTGCCTCAGCCTTAAGTGCGGGTTAACACTGTGCCCTGAGTGGAAGCTACTATATTTGTCAAGGCTACCTCTGTGATTTATTTCTACTAGCCCTATAGCAGAACTCACATCTGGGTAACACGGTGCCTCTCTGTAATTTCCAAATTCAGCCATTCTGCTTCACGGAATGAGAGAGACCTCACAGACCCTGAAATATGCCCTGGGGTGTAAAACCGCTGGACGACAGCTAGCTCCTGATTCAGGTCCTTACTGCAGGCCCTATCCCACTCATTGCAGCCCTGCAGCACCAGAGAGGGATGCTCTTGCACCGTGCCCTCCCAACACACTGGAGCTCACCCAGTCCTTTCCCCAGCCTTTGGGCAGATCTACCTTCCATCAGGAAAAACTTCCTTTTACTCTAAGCCATGGAGACAGCTCCTGGGAGACCTCATGAAAGTAAGACTGATTTCAGAGCACAGCAGTCACTGCTCTGGTTTTTAAAATAAGTCCTTGTTCCTGCCCTCAGGCAGCCCTTCCCTATCATGGTGGCACTGGCTGTATTTGTTGAGGAAGAAGGGGGCAGAGATTGGTGCAACTACCTCCCATCACTCACAAATCTCCTGCACCTAGAAAATGCTGACTTGATGGGGCAAAGCAGCCCCACTTGCTTGGAGTAAACAGAGAATAACTCCAGGCACACCAATGGGCTCAACCCAGATTTACTACTGCATATCCAAATCCAGTGATTTGGCCCCCATGCCATGGGATAAGCACCAGCTCTCACCCCATTTCCCCATGCCATGGGATGAGCACCAGCTCTCACCCCATTTCCCTGAGAGCACTCAAGCACCCACACAGAGGAGACTCAGCAGCACCAGACTTGGGTGCAGTACCCTTCCTCCTCCTGGGTCTTGAGTAGCGTCTCCACACACACATAAGACATTTAGATAGCTATATATTATTGTTTATCTAAAGCCATAGCTTTCCCTTGATTGCAAGGCATGGTGGGGCTGCTGATGAGGTTTGCTGTTGACATTTCTGCATTAGCTGGCTTTTGTCAATCCTGGCAGGCTGAGAAATTCTATCTTAAGGGCTGTTCTTTATTAAATTTGCAAGATACAAAACTGTGACTGACTCTTTTCTTTGGTGAATGTATAAATAATACATCCAGATCACTAAAAATAACAATTAAAATATTGCTCAAATTCCAAAGAAAAATAAAAGCAAAAATCAGTAATTTTCAGACAGCATTACTAGGGCTGCGAGGGCAGACAGAGGCAGTGGGCAGTGTCCCTCCTCAAGGGCTTTAGCTAACTGTCAATATTCAAAGTGCTAGGGGAGGGGGACAGGGATGGAGGAAAGAAAAAAAAAAAAAAAAAAAAAAAAAAGAGTATGCCTGAGCCAAGCTGCTATGTGTTTTACCAAACTTTGTCACAGAGTCTTTTATACAACTCCTTTATGCAGGATCTGTGACATAATTCCTATTTTTTTCCACCAGCCATTATATATGATAAATAAAACAATGCACTGAAAACACTGAAATCTCTCATCAATGTCTTTGTGAAAAGGGCTCAGATAAATGAGTCTTGGAATCAAAGGCAGATTACATGACTGACCATGTATCATCCTCTATGTATTGAACATAGTCTTTGTAAAGATAGAGCGGTAATAAAAAGTGGTATTGTGTGCTGTGAAAGGCTGTGTGGGTCTGTGCATGACTAATCTGTCTTTCTGCATTATTTTATTCAATCTTCTCTGACTTTATGCCTTTGACATTTTTGCTACACTCAGTAAATTTGAGTGAATAGGCAATTTTAAAGAATTTTTATAGGGCTTCAGAGAAGTCATACGCAGACTGTATCTTTGTTCAGATTTAACAGTTTAAATATTTCCTTTGTCTAGGATGCAGAGTAATCTTTAGGCAGAGGAGAAGAGGGGGATGGGGTAGGAAATGCCTAAACCTCCCTTAATATTTTGGCAACCTTTTGGTGGAGCCGGCAGCAGGAGCACCCCTGCCGGGCTGAGCCACTGGGCATGGGGTGCCCCAGAGAGCAGGGGGTGATGCCACCAGAGCGGGCCCCAGCACGGTGGCCAGCAGGGCTGCACTCAACTTCGCAGCCCCTGCCAAAGGGCTGCGGGAATACCGGCTCCCTCCTCACAACTCAAGTGGGAAGCAGATGAAATGTTTAAAGGGCTATTGTGAATATAGGCTTAAATATGATCCTCTTGCATCAGCCAATTTCTCTGACAAGATATTGCAAGGGTTGCTGTTTCTTAGTAAATAATGATTTTATTGCATCTCTTTAATGAACTGATAACGTGATACACAGTAAATTATCTGCATCTATAACATTACTGAGGATAAGCAGCGTGGTTTTAGTAATTTATACCACAGAGAGACATGCATTATAAAAATAGGAAAATTATTTCCTTTGTTAAATTGTGCAGAAGTCTTTACCTGAGGAACACCAGACAGATTAATCTCTGGAGATCCACTCGCTTGTATTTAAGCTGTTGAACTGTTCGCTGTTTTTACCTCAGAACAGTTGAAAAAAAACATTCTGCGAGCCAGAATTGACACTGTGGGTATTGTTCCTGCTCACACAAGTTATTAAAATAATTACTAAGCTATTTTGAGGTAACTTTAAGCTTTCTTTAAAACTTAAATCCAAATCTGAAGGAATTAGCATAAATGATGTGCGTTGATGAAACGGGAAGGACGGCAGACAGCTCACCCAGGCACCTCCTGACAATGCAGCCCCAATTCCTCACTGCACCCCTGGGTGCTCACTTGGCCCCAGCAGAAGCCAAAGTTGAGTTTGCTCGATGGGGTGGAGTTTGGCAGTGGAAATTGGTAGATGCCTTGAGTTTAAAAAGATATTGTTTGTGAGGGGCTGCAGAGGTGCTCACGTTAGACCCCACATGGCAGCCCTGGTAGCAGTGGGAGCTGCAGCCTCCCCCTGCACTGCAACACTCATCCCCAGCCCAGACATTGCATGGGCAACGTCTGCCACTTAGTCTTGCTGTGTGGGCACAGGCAACGTCTGTCACTTGGTCCCACGCAGGTAAGCCCAAAATTATCTAGAATGTGTAGGCTGGCTGCAGCCCCACAGTGCTCACTACCACTGGGCTGCTCTGGCTCTCAGGCGCGGTGGGATGGCCACCTCCCATTCCTGCCCTGGCAGGGGCCAATGCAGACTTCTCTCACCAGCCACCAAGGGATAAGTGGGGGCTGTAATCTGAGATTTGTAGGGACAGAATGGGTGATCAGTCCCAGAGGTGTAACACCAGAGAGGTGGGCCATGTGCTAGTGAATTCTGAAATGGCTGTACCCACAGGGCAGCTGAGAAGAGAGTTATGAATTAGCAAGGGTTTGTTTGGGTTTTTTTGGTTTTGTTTTTTTTTTTTGGGGGGGGGGGGGGGGAGAAATCAGGGGTTTTACACTTTGTTTCAGTATCACCATTAACCTTTCAAAGAGATCAAACTGTACAGACAAGCTGGGATCCCCAAGCACTCCACAGGCTGGGTCGCCCCATTAATCCAGAGCCCACCCTTCCAAGAGGAGCATGTCACCGGCAGATTGCAATCTTTCCTGATGTAATCGTGCTTTACCCATCTTACTTCAACATTTTAACGGCTAAAAATCCCCCATCTCAGTGCGAGATTGCATCATGAATTCCCTCTGCCTCATACAGCAGGGATGGAAAAATACTACTCTTCATCCTTGCACAATGCTCGATGTAAGTTTCTGAAAAATCAGCGCTCTAGTAAGCCTAAAAATGTAGGATAGTATGATTCATTTATAGATCTCTGATAATAGATGTGGTTTCTGTTACTTTGTTACCACATCAAGGATTACTCCTGCTCCTTCAGGAAGGACACAGCACCCTCCTCCTCACGAGCCATTACCATAAAGCGGGATAAACAACAAATGCCACCTTATCATTAGCTGCATGGAGCAGTTCCCATTGATTTATGATGCTAAACACCGCAAGGCTAGATCAAGCTGAAACTCCCTTTTCTGGAAATATTATTTTCACGAGACAGTCATAAAACAGAAGGAGCCACCTCACCTGGCTTGGGGTTTGTTTACAAAAAAAAAAATGTTTTACAACTTGCAGGAATTCTTCCCAATATTAGTTATTAACAACCCCGAGATGGTATTTGCATTTTTATAACCTTGTTACTTAAAAGTGAACCAGCAGAAGGAAAGACTTGGCGATAGCGTTCCCTGCGTGCTTTAATCCCAGCCTGAGCTTTTTATGCTTGAGAGCACCTTATGATGCTGTAACTAACCTCAAACCTGGAGCAGCGGGAGGGCAACAAACCCCCGAATACAGCAATGTCATGCTTTACAGGCGTACTCTCTGCAACAGCATGAATGAGGAAAAAAACCCGGTTGCCTAGGAAACCCTCCAGTCTGGGTAATTATTACTGTAACTGTCTGCACACCCCACCTATAACGGAGATGAATAATAAACTCGCCCCGCTGACTGGCAGCTCGCCGCCGCCGCCGCCTTCGCTCGCCGCTGCTACCTACCGGCGAGCGCGGGAACTGCAGCGACGCGGGCCGCGGACNCTGGCGCTGCCCGAGCCGCCGAACGCGGAGTACCCGAACGGGCTCGCACTGCGGGAGCGGTTTGTGAGGAACTGGAACGCTCCGAGTGATTTACTGGGTTTGATTTAAAAGACACAGCGGGAGCTGGCAAAATTCACGTATCGTGGGGTTAATGTGGGTTAGAATGAAGCTATTTGTAATACAAAAATATCGCATACCAAATACACGCATCTGATTTCTTTTAATCCCATCTTATTTTTTTTGCAACATAAATCACTTTCTTAAAACGAACAGTTAAAACTGCTGCTTTAGACGCTCTCGAAACATACAAAAGTCTGCTCTTTAGATGCGCTAAGTGAGCAATGAAAAGTGCTAAGTGCGACTAGTCTTACAGGAGAGAAGGAAATAAATCCACTTTACCTCCAAGCGCACATCACAGGCTCCACCGGCCAGGCCTGCAGCCGCAGCACAGACCCAGCTGCAGTGGACGCACAGCACTCGATGCCCTCTCTTTCATGTTCTCCAGGCTGCACTTGCTCAGCTTCTGAGAGAAACGCCTCTCCCATACAACCCTTTATCTGGGTGCAGGTGAGCGCCCAACTTAGTTGTGGCCCATTTAGAAGGTTAAGGAGTCGAACTTGCCTCCCAGTAAGACCCGGAGGTGGAGCAGGTAATTTGCGTTAATGCAATCGTGGCCCTCAAAAGGGCTGTGAAGGGCAGCTGCAGGGAATGGGGCAGAGCACAACTGGGGCCTGTTGACTTGTGCCCATGGCTATACAGTGTTCACACAGGCTGCTGCCACCACCACTCCCATTTCAGACCAAAGATGTTTTCTCCTGCTGCATTTCTACCTGCTTGTGAAGTTGGGCTGGCTTGCTCTTCACCTGGCATTGCTTGCCTGTGCCTGGGTGGGCTGGGGACACCGGGACAGGGCTCCACAAAGCATGTGTGTTCCTGTGCCACCCCAGTGATCAGCTGTCAAAGCTGCCCCATCCCAGCTATGCCACATCCTTCCCGCAAAACCTGCCAGGAAACACCAAGACGAAACAAAACCCCTCATCCTCAGCCCAAAGCCCAGCGGCACTGCCTGGCAGCCAAGGAGGCCTTCCATGGTCAGCAGGAAAAGCCATTGAGAGTATTTCAGCAATCGATTACGCTATACTCATTATTTAAGTGAATACATCTCAAACTGCAGCACTGGAGGCAAAAAGACATTCACCTCAGCAAATTCATTAACTGCCAGTAACCCTACATGCTTCAGGTTTGGGACACTATCCTAGCACTTTATTCATCCATGCACTGGTCCTTGTCCATATCTGCTTGTTGGTTTCAGAGCTGCACAAAAAGTGAGTTAAAAGTTCTCACTGAGATGGGCTTTTTTTAAAACACTGTCTGGGGTTTTTATCCGCTTTGGTAGATTTTGTTGTTGTTGTTGTTGTTTAGCGTTTGCAAACAATCTCCAGAAACCCTGCAGCTGTTTCTCCTTGCTATAGACACTGCACAGTGAATATACTGGTAAAGCCCAACTGAAGAGACCCAAGATGAAGGCCGATTCCAGCCTACAAACACTCTGACAATTAAATATACTGCAGAAAGGGCACAGACACATTCAAGTTCCCTATTAGGGAAAACATTCATGTGCTTAGTTTTAAGCATGTGGTTAAATCCATTCTTCTTTGCAAAATCTTTGAGACACATGCACGTGCTTAAGTGCATTCCTGAATAAGGATGCTTCCCTGAACTGAGCCCATAATTCATTAAAACCCAAGGTGCATTTATCCTACTTTTTCCCGTGAGTGGGGATGTGAAAAAAAAAAGGGGAGGGGAGAAAAAGAAAACAAGCAAAGAATTAATTTTGATTTGAAACTGATCTATGGTGACAAAGGGCATTTGGTTTTGTTGAAGTAACTAGAAGCGGGAAGTATTTCAGAAGATATCTAAATAAATCTTTTTAAAGGGATTTCTCTCTCCCTCTGCCTTTCTTTCTCTCCTTTTCCCTCTAATTACCCATGTCTGGTAGTCTTGGATCTCAACCCCTTGTTATTTAAAATACATATTCATGGAACTATATTTTACAGTTGCACTGTTCTGGTTACAAAATAGCTTCTACTTTTCTAGGACATAATTTCATTTTGTTTAGCCAAGAATTCATTAAAGAAGCTATAAATAACCTCCTTTAAATATTTAGCCGTGAATAGAGGGTGGACTGGCATTGATGGCTTATTTTAGTACTAATGCAATATGCTTTAAAAAAGAAAAATCCACATTTGAACATGAATCAAGTTAATCATTAACACTTTCAATCTGATTCTCAGGATTTGCTTGAAAAAAGTTTTGCCCCCTCCCAGATGATGATCTTCAAGCTTGAGAGGGCTGCACAAATTTCCCTTCAATTTTTCCTTCAGGAAAACACAATTTGCTCCATGTCGCAGGGAAAACACAGCCCTGTGGCTGTGGTGGGTTGCTCCCTCAGGCAGGGACCCAGCTATCTGCCCCTCCTTGCTCTCCTGCCACACAACTTTGGCAGCATTTTCTCTCCAGGAAACTACGCCACATTCCCAAACACATGGCAGAGAATAGCAAGGTTAGATGGAGGGCAGCTTTTTCTGAAAGTGACCTTAGAAAAAGAAGTCCCAATGCTTCCACCTTCCTCTTAAGCACAGAGAAAAAAGTGTTGAAAAAGGGCCAGTGGCTGCACTATGAGCTAATCTGCTGCGGTCTGAGAGGAAAGGATACAAGCATAAGGTGTAGTTACTTTTAGGGGAAGGTGGATAAAGTGCACTAGTTGATGGCCTGTTTATGGATGGCAGGATTTGGAAAACCAGATGCTGGTGGCTCTCAGGCTGTGTGTTTACAAAACCACAGAATTGTGGCTGAGAGCAAAGTCTTCCCTACACCTTTGAAGATTTTTTTGCCTCACATCTTAGGCTGTGGTTTGATGTCAGCTGTGGTTTGATGTCACCAATTTAAGGTAGCCTAGCTCCCCATATCCTCTGCCAATGCTGATACAGACATGCTGAAATTAGGTAACTCACTAGCTTCCAAAAAACATGCACAACTATTGGAAAAACAACAACAACATAATCCAAGCAACCCCAAACCCAGTAGTCTGCTTTTAAAACCAAGCTCCATCATCTATTATCATTCAAGGAGTAGCCTCAACAAAAGCTGTGTCAGCACAGGGCAAGGGGATGTCAAGAAATCAGTAAGGAGCTGCTGAGCAGAACTCCAAAAGCTGGGATTGCTCTCACTCAAAAGGATACACAAAACTGTACCCCAAGTGCTGCAGTGCTGCTGCATTTTGAAATAAAGTTGAAGCATTAAGATATTTTTCCTTAGTGCTGACTCCCTCTGGGCATTCTGAAGACAATTACAATGTTTTCTGAGTATACAAAAGAACTCAGAGATTTTGTAATCAGAGTCTGAGTTTATGCTTCTCTCCTTAAGACCATTCAATTTCCATGGACATTCATTAGCAGGAGGTTAAAACACAATGGCAGAAGAGAATGGACTGCTTTTATGTCCATGTGGTAGTAAACATTTCAAGCTAGAAACGCAAGTTCAAAATAAAAATCTCCCCTCCATGTTGTTTCCAAATTAGTAGTAAAGCAACAAAAAACACACAACTTTCACGGCTTTTTTACTGAAAATTTAATTTTACAAAATACCCTTTTCCATCAAAGAAACTTCCCTGCAATGTACATGAACCCAGCATTTTATAGATCTGTACAGTGAGTTATCAGAGAGGTTTGAAAGAAGGAAAACAACTTTTAGCAGACACCTAGTCGCAAAACCTACACCAATGTGAATACAAGTGTGTCTTAAAACGCTAAAGCAAGTAATGCAGTGTAATTGTGAATCTATTTGAAATGTGAGAAGTTCCCTTAAAATGGTCCATATGGTATGAAGAACATCACAGCTGGCACAAAACTGCCTGTATTTAGGTTTGAACACAAAACCAATGTATGTAAGGAACAGTTTCTTGAAAAAGGACCCAAGTGCTGCTATCATAAGGCAAACATATACAAAGGTGCTGACAGCACACAGGGAAATCAACAAAGTAAAATGGATACTCAAGTGTTCAAACACTAAACTTTTTTTCCTTTTAATGTTGTAAATAAACGTGTAGAAGATAACCAATGCCAAATTAACACAGGACACCCCTTTAACTAGCTAGGTGCAACGCATACAGTTTTACATAACCTCCACAACCACAAAACTAGGCAGGAGCGCTCCAACTTCAGCTGGCTCGGTAGGACCTAGTTAGTTTGTTGCATTCTGGCAGCTTTGAATTTGGAAATCCTCTTTGTAGTTTCTTCTGATGCTTCAGACAAAACTTCTTCTGATTTTCGCTCCAGAATGGTAGGCAGGACTGGGTGAGCAATGACTGGGTGTGGTATTATGGAGGGAGACAAAGGCTCCTTTTCTATAACAGTTCCAGAAAATGCCTACAACAGAAAAGAATGCTCAAAATGAGCTAATAAAATGCAAATGTGAAGCTATGCCCGTAAGGTCATTACCCTATATTAGCCTGATTAAGATTGTTATTTCTTTTAATCAAAAGTAAAGAAATATCTTTAAATCAATGATTGTTCCTTGCATAAGTAACCAAATTGTAATTAACCTCAAAATATTGCTTGTTCAAAAATGACTGAACGAAAGACAGTGTCTTAAAAGTACTACTTAATCTCATCCCTACTGCATAGATGATCTAAAAATTTGCTTCCTCACTGACACATCCACCTCAAGAAATAAAACAGCTGATGTAATATATAGTTTCATTTTGGATAAGAAATGGAGAGATTCTGCAAAGTTGGAGTATGTCAGCATTTCCATCATGCGTCATGTTTTATGACTTAATATTTTCTAATTGCATCAAGATGACACACTGGCTACAAACTGTCAAGCACATACTTTGTCCTTTTCTCCTTACCAAATATGATCAAAAAATGGTGAAAGCAATTTATACGTAAGAGAACAGCAAACTTGCTTCCAACTATTTCTCTATAAAAGGTCTAATAAAAACACTCCATGTTTAAAAATTATAATTTATATGCAGCTGATTATATGACTTAATCCTTTTAAACTTAGCTAAGAAATTACCGTGATTCTTGGAAAACACTGGGAAGAACTACTTTTCATAAACATATTTAAGAATAAATCACCCTACTATCTATTGAAAACAGAAAACTCAAAATGCCTAAGGACAAGGGGAAGCAGCTATCCAAGGTTTGATGCTCATACTGGGAACAAAGGAATGCACACCAGATTTACTGACTATGCTTACTTCTGCTTTTTCATAACTCAGTTACCAAGAAAAACAAAGCAAAACAAACCAGCCATTCTTTTCTTGCAGGACCTGCAAAAAAAGGAGGTGGCTTTTTTATTTTCCACTTCAATAGCCAAAGTATGCCCAAAGCCATTCCTGCACGCAACTGTGTTGTTCTAACAACATTTCAAAAACAGGTAGGCAAAACGCAACATCAGAAGATAGTGGTAAAATGAGAAACAAAAAACAACAACATTAAGTGTGTCAGAAATGGCAATGGAGAAATAATGTATTTCAAACACCCACAGAAACAACCAAAAAAACCAACAGCATTCAGGAATGTGTGTCTATCTGGAGTGTTTTGCTCATGCTTTCCCTCAATGACTTAGAAAATACATTATATTGTAAAGAATAATCATGCCATAGTCAGTAAATGGACTAATGGGTAGCATCTAAAGTGTACTCAGAAGTTTTATAAAAATACAGCAAATATACAGAAAGTATACAAGATGAAGTGCTAACTCTGCAGAGAGATCGTTCACTGTGCATCTTCCCATCCTGCCTGGATTTGTCTGTAGCTGTTTGTATGAAAAAATGATGGTAAACAATAGCTCCTATGAGGAATGCGTTTCTTGTCAAAAATTATTCTCCTAAAAGCAGTGTTTTCGTTGAAGTTGCCCATTGCATTAGAAACTGCTGAAAACTCAAGTTTCATCTAGTTTGAAAAAAATTAGTCCAAGTTCATACAAAATAAATATGAAGAATAGTGTAGGCTATGAATTTCAGAGCAGTGGCTACATTTACTCTTTGCACTCATCCAGTCGCTAAGTGACTGTACATTTTCCCTGATGTCATACAGTGTCTTTCCTTTATGATGAAGCCTTCAACTTCCCAAACGTGTGAAAATGGATTTGTTTGGGATCACTTAAATAGCCCTAGTCTGGAACACGATAAGGAGAGTTGTAATGCTTCCTTCTGCAGAGCAATTGCTCTGCCTTTGGCAAACTGAAATAATAATCAGATTATATTTGTATGTTTTAAAACTTTGAAACACCACCTGGAAACTAGCTGCCCAGCAGCTGTGCAACAGGTTACATAGAATCTACTCCACCTTCTCATCAACTATGAAGCATAGACTTTTTTTCTTTTTTCAATCCTGCTGTATATCCTGCAGTGAAATTTTCAAGATGACCTAGTAAACATGACACTGGTTTCACTAACACCAGAACATGACTACTTTTGTCAGAGTTTTAAGGAAGAGCTTCAGGTCTCAGGGAAGTCATTTCTCTCTCCCTCCGCCTCTCAGATGTGTGACTGAAACTTGCCACCTGATAATGTCCTTCTGAAGAAAACTAGGTAGGAGCTAGAAAATTATTTTAAAGAAATCAAACTGATGATATAGGCAACTACAGTCATTAGATTTCTCATTTTTATCCCTGCCAACAATCAATAACTAATTAAAAACTGTACCTCAGTTGTCCCTGAAGAGGGAGGAGGCTTTTTTGGTAGCTGCTGCTGCCCCTCCTCCTCTTCCTCCAGTATGCCTTCACTGTTGTCACTCTGAGTAGCTTCATCACAGCTAACACTCCTCTGAACTCCTCGTCTGTCATCAAACTCTGCAGCACTGTTCTCACTGGTATCGCTACAAACACTGTTCTCTCTGCTTCGAGACTTCAAAATTGATTTACGAGGGACATATTCTCCATTCACAACATCCACAAAGACTCTATAAAGGAAAATAAAATCGCTTTAATAAACCATTTCAGGATCAGATGACAAATTTACAGTGATCTTGCTTTGTCTTTTGTACAAATTAATTATTGTGTGCTTTTCTAACTTTTTTTGCTGCAGAATTCCAATACCGTACCTTTAGAGGTGTTTTATTTACCAACGTACAATAATCAATTCTGCAGAGCAAACACTGTAATGCCCTTTACTCAAGCATTAAGTTGGCACAATTCTTTCAGAAGAAAATGTATAGCTCTTTGAAAAGTATTAGAAAACAGTAAGAGTTACAAAAGTTTAAAAAAAAAAAAAAGGTAAACTGAATGAATGTCAGGGTTGTTTCTGTAAAGAGAAACAGAAGATCACGATGGAAGGTCTTCTAGAATGAAGTCCTTGTCAAATGCAGAATATAAAACCACTGTAACGCCCTTTACTCAAGCATTAAGTTGGCACACTCTTTCAGAAGAAAATGTATAGCTCTTTGAAAAGTGTTAGAAAACAGTATGAGTTACAAAAGTTAGAAAAAAGGGTAAACTAAATGAATTGTCAGGGTTGTTTCTGTAGAGAGAAACAGAAGATCACAACAATGGAAGGTCTTCTAGAATGAAGTCCTTGTCAAATGTAGAATATAAAAACAAATACTCAAAACATTTATTGCACATGGAAAGGATGAAGCTTTTCCCTGACAAGTGCCATAATCGTCTGCTTTCAGTTTAAAAACAATAATAAAACAAATCATCTTTTAAGAACAGATGAACATGAAGATGTTTTTCAAGTATTAATAGACTGTAAACTGATAAAGAGGCCTCCTCCTACAGTTTGTATTCCATTTCCATGACTTAGAGAAGTCAAGGGGCGGTGGAGGAGAAAGAACGGCATTTGAAGACAGTGCCGATTTTATCAAACTCATAAAGGAGAAGCCCAATGACTGGATGAATTTTAAGAGTGTTACTTGGTTTTTAACAGTTCTACTCATCGGGGACTCAAGGGAACACTGGTTTACCTCTACAGAAAATAGAGTTCCTTTGCAGAGCTCAGGGAGAGCACCACAAAAGAAACCATTACCTCATCTTCAGCTCCAGCAACTATAATTACAGGATGGATTTTAACTTTCTGCACTTTGTGACACAAATGATAGATCTGGTTAGTTATGTTTGAAAACAAACAGAGAACCAAATTACATGGAATTAAACAGAATACATAACACAATTGCTGCATTCTTTTATACAGATTATACATCCTGGCAAATTTACCTCAATTGCAGATGCTCTGGAAAAGCAAGTAAATGAAAAAATCCTAGCTAGAAAAAAATAAACCTTAAGCCCAGAAATATTTTATGACTATAAAGGTATGGCAAACATGCAGAAGCCAAAAATTTTCATTTTTAAGTAGTACATTTAGATCCTGCTGTTTCTGTTAGGAAGTGGTAGGCTCAGTTTCACTTTATAGGCAAACAAAAATGAAAAGAGAAGGTCTGCTAAGGGGAAAGCTCATGCACCAAAGTTATAAATTACACACCGGTAAATGTCTGTTGGGGTTTTGATGTTAGGCAGCTCTGGAGTTCCATGGCCATGGCCATGGCCATTGCCATTGCTATTGCTGTTCCTCCTTTTACGCTTGGCCTCTTCTTTCTTTTCACTGAATTTCAAAGTAGTATTTTTTCCTGTGTTTATTCTTACCTGAAAATACAACACAAATGACAGTCTAGAGCACAAAATCAACAAGTGGTAAAAAATAAACAGTTCACACTATGAATGTTACCATTCAAGCGTTCGTTTAACTTAGCTATGCTTCATAGTCCCCAACTGCTTGGAGAGGATAATGTCAGAAGTTAGTTGATCTGCAGCCTGGTGATTGTTGGGCATTCCTTAGCATTAATGCGCATAGATTTTGCATATAATGTATGAAAAGCTGCTTGTTGAAACTCTGCTCAACAGCTGAGCAATTTCAAGTCAACTAAAAAGTCATTTTTTTTTAAATCTAGGACACTACCTTTTACATCAGCCAGAAGCCAGAGCAGCCAGGTATACATTTGAAGATGACTTTTTTATTTGAAACTGCAGGGTCTAAACAGTGGTTTTCAAGCATTCAAAAAAAAAAAAAAAGTAATGTCATCTACAGTTAGCATGCTACTTTATCTACCTTCTCTAAAATTTTCAGGTTTAGATATGGTATATGCTATCTCTTGAGGGAAAAGGTGAAATTAAGTACAGTACCAACCCTTTTAGGTTCAACGGTGTGTGAGAAAAAAATAGTTGGGACAGCATTCTCTCCAACATCTATGTCATCCTCGTCATCACTGTGGTAATATGTAGAGCCATTAACCTGGCCACCCAACAAGTCTGAATTTGTTACTTCTTTATGGAAGCTGCCCTGAGTAATACAGTCTTCTGCTTTATATGTCCCATTCAGATCTGTCCTCTTCATTTCTTTCTCCTCTTCAGAGGAGGTTGTATCTTCTCCATTTGTCTCAACTGTATCAGGCATCCTATGAAATGAAAAACACCCAAGTGAACTGAGGCAATTCACACTCTTTAGAGAGACAGGCATAGAAAATAACGAATAAACCTGTACATATGTTTTTTTAGCCCAGGTAGTATGTTCTTAGCCAGACTGAGGAGCTTTTTTTATACAGTCTGTTAAGAATGGCTGTGTCCTTTCCATGTCAACTGGAAATACCAAGACTGTGACATTCTGGCTCATGACATGTACACAGCCTCATGATCAGGATAGATGTAAGGATGTCACTGAACAGTAAATGGGTAACTCCTACATTGTAAATGATGGATTTTCCCAGCCTGTGGGAATGGATTTTACTTCCCCCTTTTCTATCATCTCAAAGAAAAAAATGCTGTAATTCTGCACTGCCATGGTTGTAGAGAAGGCTACTTCAGCACCTTTGGCCTTGCAGTGCATACTTTGTGTTCCTCCCTTCTTTAACTGTGTCAGTGTAATCAGCTATTTGCACTCGTGGTGCAATCCTTTGTGTACAAACAGAATCAGACTCCTACAGCCTTCTGAACTCCAAACGTGGCTGTGCTACAGCAGCACTATACCTGTCAAGTTCACCAAGAATCTCTTCTTGTCTCTCGAGCTCTTCTAAGCGGGCCCACAGTTCTTCCTCTGACTGAAAACGACCCATTGATTTTGTATCACCTCCATTTGCTGGAAAATCTGCCTCGAAAACATTTGATACTTTTGGCTTTGAATGAGGTTTGTGAGCAGTTCGGTGTTTCCCTGTGTAACAAAAAATAAGATGCAACTACTAAGGCAATTAACAAACAAAAGGAAAAAAAGAGAAACAAACAAACAAAAGGAAAACAGAAACAAAACCCACCAAAATAAAAAAAAACAAACAAACAAACAATGCCCCCCAAAACAAACAAACAAAAAAACCCCAAAAAACACTGGGGGGAGAAACACCCAGAGGAATTAAAGAATATGGCAGAACATTTTCCATTTCAAATAACTGTTTAACTGTTTAAGTGAAACTGTCAATGAACCAGAGCACCAGCCCAGGATAATAGTCTCCGGATGCTACAGAAATACCGAGGCAAAGCAGAGATGTTTATTTACAAAGCAGGAGACATTGATCCTATGACATATGTACATACATAAGTAGGGCTTTATTACCTCTTGTGCCAAACAGTAGACTTTGATTTGCCCTAAGAAGAGACCAACTAGTGAATGTGACATTTGCCTACTGTCCCATTAACATCACATTTTATTAACTGGAAAAACGAACCAGCTTGTACTTTAGCTCATTTTGGACAAAGTCACCTCTATTTAAAGAGCAGAGTCTCTTTGGTTGGGTAGAATTTTTTTTACATTTTCAATGAAGATGATGTAAAATTATCTCCAGAGTCATCTGGAAAAACTGACCAAAACCCAGTCATTACAAATCCCTTCTTTGGTGAAAAAGACCTACTCTGAACAGCATATAAAAACCTGCCTTTCAGAATTAATATAAACTCCTTCAAAACTGCAGAGGTGACCTGAGATTACATTTGTGAGCAAATGGTAGCCACCAACAAGTTCTTGCTGACATTTAAAAGCTCTGCTACCTAGTAAAATGGTGCATCCATTGAGGATGGGGAATACTTTTCACTATGAGTGCTGTCTAGCACATAGGGAACAAACTGCATGCGAACAGTACTAATGCTTTAGCTCTGTTTGAAGGGCATGACTGCTTCTTTCATCTCCTTTCTCCCCAAGACTGGCAGCTCCCAGAGGCACTGCCATGGTCCCAGGCAGTTTCCTGAGAGTTCTGCACTCTCTGCCCATCAGCACCCCTCAGTGCAGCACTTGTACCTCTTTACAAAAGAGCGAGGACCCTTCCATCACTCCTACAAATACACCCAACAGTTTGTCTCCATACAGTGGTACTTCAGTATCTGAGTCTTTATGAAGCTCTGCTTTCTGCATCTCATCAACAGTAGTAAAATGTCTTCCTTATACAGCAGCCTTCAAGTTTCAAAATTTCTATTAACCAATTGTGTGGTCATTTTTCTAAATTTTAAGAATTCATGGCTTAAAGTTATCCTTAAGCAAACACACCACCTTATACTTTAATCCTGAGTAAAATACAAATTCAATAGCAACATTAAAAAGCAAACAACTGGCTCTAAGTAATGTTGGAATGTGTGTCCCCTACTCTTCCATGGGAGAGCATTTTTCATCAACTCATTCAGAAATGGCTGAAATGCATTTTATTAAGATCTTAATATAAATTGAGGTAAGCCAAGCAATCACACAAGTATGAAATCAGAGGACTGCATTTGGTGTAATTACAAAATTAATAAATAAAATTTGAAAGGATTAGTTAACAATCTATTTAATTTTGACTTCCAGATTGTGCCCTCCCGATTTCTTTCTGTTACCCTCCAGTATTAACCACTGACTTGACAACCAAGGTAAGCCCGTGGCTTTCTGAAAGCCATCAAGTGCCTCAACATGCCAGTGGTTTTCCCTCCTAATTCCAACAAAACATCTGTCAGTTAGGAAACCAGGTCAGATCTCAAAGACGACAGGAGATAATCACTTGCTGCTCTAATATCCACTGCGCTCACTCACTGTTAGTTACTATGAAGCACTGCCATTAACTTCATTCACTAACCCGAAACAGCGAAATACTGAAGTCTAGGAAAATGTCAGCAATAAACTAATGAGATGCTCAGGATACTTCTTTTTCGCTTCTTCATAGATACAAGCCCATTTCCATGTGAACAAAACCAATTCCTAGGCTGATAAAGCCCAGGCTGCCTCAAAATAATCACCAAGTTTTTCTTTTAGCTACTTCTCTCTCAGTCTGAGTACAGATTAGTGCTGATAGATAACACATGGAATTCTCACTTAGAGATTTTCAGCAAAAATTAACATCATTTCAGAGAAATGATGAAAACTTCAGCATACAATAAAGCTGCACAAGGTTGACCTGGTACCCACAGAACACTGCTGGTATTAACACTGTTACAACTGGATACCAGAATGAACTCCTCCTATATTGCAATGACACCTACCCATAGTAGAGACGCTTTCTTAGTCTGCCTTGGATTTGCAGCTTAGGCCTCTGCAAATCACAAACTACTACTCCTTCTCAAAATGTCCAAGTGATGCTATTTGCAGACTGTAAAATTACTTCTTCCTCCAACTTTGCATGAATCTTACCTATCAAACACCACTTCAGATTGCACAGAAATTATGCAGTTCCTTTTTCTCCCAGTATCCTCTCCAGAAATCTTCAGGAGGTGTCTCCTTTAGAACATTTCCAAGACCTGCATGCTGAGACTGTTTTCATACTTGTTCCACTGATAGCCATGAAATGCCCCAGTGGATGACAACATTTACATTGTCCGTTCATGTCTCATCCTTGTCCATGCTTCTTCCTCTCCCTGCTGACACTGTTCATGTTTCCCTGTAGCAAGCAGAGCCTGAGTTTCTGTAGTAGTTTTTCTGTTGTAAAGCTCACTCTTTGGTGCAATAAATGTCTTCTCTAGTTCTCTCTCCAGGAAATAGCCTATTTTGTTTTCTCTCTTCTTCAAAACTCTTAGTGTGGACCTTTCGAAGGAAAAAATCTCCCAAATATGTCTAGCTGATGGCTACCAAAGTATACAACAGAAACCCAGAGTGAAAATGTCCATCTTACCTTCAGATTAGTAAATTTTAATTTGAACAAAGCCATTTTTAAAATACAAAATATGCAGTGAAAGACATCAGTCAAGCCCACATAAGGCATACTCTTACAAAAGGAGTAATTTCTTTACTAGTATTTCAAGACGTTTATTATTAAATCATTTACCTTTTGTTTCAATGCTATCACCTTCAATTTCTTCTCTTATGTCAACATATTCACCTGCAGCCTAATAAGAAAGACGGAAAGTCAGGATTATTAAATACAATGGCTTAAGCTTATTAACAACCCAGAAC
>VWZI01005199.1:124416-150271 GCA_013396835.1 Psilopogon haemacephalus
AAATTAGTTTGTAGTTGCACTTACAAAACAGAATGTACTTAATGGCTCAGAATTCCACAAACAGATTCAGATCCCACATGCAACAGAGAGAATTATGTATGGAATAGACATGGCAAAATACAGCTACCACCAAGCACAGACGATTACCATCACCCTGATTTTAACAGATCCACTATCGTATGCTTTTTCCCTGTTAGTATTTCATAATACAATTCCTTAAAATTAAATTATTTGCAGTACATAGTGTAGAAAGAAAATTATTCATCTTGGAAAAGGCCACTTAAGCAAAAGACCATCCTTTCCAGCAAGAAGTACAAAGACATGGCTCAGACCTTTAGGGTATTTAAAAGCATCAGCCTTTAAATCAAACAACCTATGTGTCAAATGTGCAGTCATCTCCATTAGCTAAGCTGCTTCTAAGGAACAGCTTAAGACTCTCCTGTAAAATACTCTGACTCTCCTACTGGATAAAATACTATTTCCAAAAAGTATTCACCAGCTCAAGTGGCGCTAACATACAGCTCCTTCCACACACAACTGGGATCCTGCCCTTACACAACTTCTACAGGAGCCACATCATTCTCTGTTGGACACAGCAGCAAGCATTTCTCACACACAGCTTTTATTCTTCAGTTAATTCCCATCAACATTGTCCACATCTTTTTTTTCATGTATAGCACATCCTCCAAAGTCCAAATCAACAAGGAGTGGCAATAGTTTTTCTACTAAATGCTCCCATCTGTGCTTTCAGATCTTGAAGGTAGTGTCAATATACAACAACATCTAGCTTGAGACCAATTTTCCTTAGGCTTTGATTTTACATTCACAGTAAATGTGACGCTCAGCTGTTTCTTAAACACGAGTGTCTCAGTCATTGCCTGTATATCTAAATACTGTTCAACAGCCATGTAGGTTATGCAGTTTCTGGAGCACCAGCTCGCAGTGCTTTCCAGACAGGAGCACATTGGTTTGCTCTGCTGGGTGAAGGCACTGAGCAGTTACACACCCCATTTTATTTTAAAATGCTGTAAAAGCATTAACTAATCTGCCTAGCACCCTGTGAGGGAGGTTAGTATTATTCTCTCCTATTTTACAGATGAAGCAACAGACAGTTTAAGTGATTTGCCCCAGGCCACATAGCATGCCAGGATGACCTCGATTACCTGGTCAGCCCACTGGGTCACTCACACCGGTCCTGCCAGCAGAAAGCCAGGGATCCCAGTTGGCCAAAGGAGACACTTTTCTGTACCCAGGCCCTTCAGCAAAGGAGGGCTCTCCTGAAAAAGGGTTCATGCTCCTAACCACAGGAGAAGTTCAGGGTTTCATGTTTCGAACTTGTCATTGTGCATCCTAAAAGCCTCCAACATCATTCACTGAATTTTAAAATGCACCTTATCCAGTGAGAAACAATTCACTTTGCAAACTACATGAGTTTATTCATTGAGATTCCCACAACAGTACCAGTAGAGTAAGACAGGCTCCATAGTCTCCTCCTCTTAGTACCCTGTGGTTTAAGCTTCTTAGAGCCTTTTAAGACGGATTGAACCAGAGGCTGTTGTCCAACTTTGTCACTTCCAATAATCTGAGAAAAGGCTGACATGGCTTTCAGGTGAACCCGAGTAGTTCCCATTTACATGTTTCAGCTAAATCACTTGGAAAGACAGCTCAGTGCCACAATTACTAGGACTTTTTTCCAAGAACACCAAAAGGAAAAAGTATTTGAATCAGAGATCAGGGCTTGTGTATTTCCTCTGCGTGGCAGCTTTTGAATACTCACAGTGAGATTTCTTTACATATAGATTACCCCTTCCCAGCTCCATCATGAGTGTGAAAGGACCTGACTGGATTTCCTTACATCCTGATTAGCCATCTTTAAGAAGTAGCCCTCTGCATGCTACACATAGAGAGGCAGAGGGAAAAAATAATTGGGGAACACATTTCATGTTGTTGAAATGAAGTCCACCGAAGCCAGATTTTACAAGACATGACAACATACTAATGCCAAACTGACACAAATTCTCATCTATATATTTTGGCTTTAATGGGTTAATTAGCTTGGCTGGATACAAATTTTAATTATCTGAGTTTGACATTAATGTCCTTGGAGTGTTGTCTGTAAGGATTTGGGGAATCATAGACATTATTTTAGTTACTTCTGGAAACTGTGTGTTACACTGGGATTTAAATAGTAAGAACAGACAAGAATAGTGAGAACAGGTTGATCTATTTTGAAAAGTCAGACTGTAAAACAGGACAAAGTGAGATGAAGCTGAAGTCTGGTCTACCTTGCTTCATCTTTGGGGGAGTCTCATGGATGTAACATAAAAAAGGAGGACTGGAAAGTTAGAAATCACCTCCTTTGGGGATAGGCAACTGGACAGAAATTTTAAATTAAGTATAAAAAAGAGATCTGAAGTTAAGATCTCTTCATTGATTTGCACATCTTTTTAAAAAGAAGATAAACAGCCTTTAGATGGTATATGTGTGTGTGTGTATATATATATACATGCACATACAAGAGTCTTTATAGAAGCCAGGGTACAACCACCTATCTCAGCTACTCACAGTGACTTATTTCCCACAGAGGCAGAACCGAGTACCTTCACCTGAAGGCACCATCATCCAGTTTCAGATGCAGAAGAGAAGTTACAAGGGAGAACCACAGAAGAGCAGTTTGCATACAAACTCTTTGATCAGCAATTTCTAGTGCAATTAGGATTGAACCCTGAACAAAACAAGAACACCTATCATGAAGTCTGTTAACATTACTGAGGCTGGAGTTAAAATATGCAATTTAATGCACATACTCCAGAATCGTTAGAGATGGCAGGTTATTTCCTTGCAAAAGTGCAGCACTACAGTACAATTACAAGTACTACTAATGAGTTATGTCATGCTATTTTAAGTGTGTTACTTATTTTCTTGCTTTTAAGGGTTTGCACAAGTAGATCAAACATCCAAACAATCAACTGTATTTCAATAGGTATCTGCTTAATCTACAACAAAATATTTTTCGGCCAGTAACTTTGCAACAGACTATCACAGGTTACTTGAAATAAGTATCAGCAGTTCTGCAGAAAGTATTATCTAAGAGCTTTTCAAAACATTCTTCTCTGTTTTTCTATTATTTTCTGTTCATTTTTCTAAAGATGCATTTGTTTTAAGATTCAAGAGAATTCTGATTGCTTTTTGTGTATATGGATTCAAGCTCTCTTTGTGCTTGCAACAACATAAATTCATTCTTTATAGCAGCAACTGCATGGTTCTTTAAAATGCAATGCAACCCTTTGTGCAGTAGCTTTGGATCTTTTAAAGACAACCTTCATTCTGTTTTCAGTGTTCCCTTGCTATCAAAGCCAAAGTCATTTCATTCTGTAAAAATTTGTATAGATAATTTGGCTTTAGGAACACTAAGTAAATACAATGCACTTCTCTTTCAGGTTCATACACCTATGTAATTGCTAGAATTATATGAATACATTTAAATTCCTCCTAAATGAATGAAGGTGGCATTCAGACAACTCCTCTGTTGCCCAGTGAAAATTATGAAAAGGTAGGGGCTTCTTTGAACCAGAATATTTAATTTAGAAAAAGAAGACTTTTCTCCTTACTTTCTTCCACTGTGTTCTGGTTAAAATACCTGTGAGAAACCAAACACCTCCTGGGAACTGCAGAGCAAATTTAGAGCACTTAGCACTCCACCGAATCAGATCCTAACTTAACAAGGGTAAGGAAAGAACCGATGGAGGTTAACAAACTAGAAAGTGGTAATTGCAAAAAATAGTAACAAAATGTTAAAACCACAGCAAAAGAAAATTCTCCAGCATGCAGGGTTTGTTTTTGGTTTTGTGGGTTTTCAAATAAAGAAAAACAATGACTAAGAATCTTTGTAATATTACTGGCATTTTGTGTTCTTTTTACAAAAAAAAAGTAGTGAGTAGGCAAGTTTGTGTTACATTCTTTAGAACAGAAAGAAAGTATTTTCACCCTTGGATGAACAGTTTAAACCTCTAAAGGCTTCAGTCATTGCCACTGGGAAATGGAATGCCTTCCTATCATGTATTTTGGAGACAATATCCTTTTACCTGGAAATGCTGATAAGGAATAAATTCAAAATGGTCCTTGTCCTCCTGGATCATCTTATTTATTAAAATAATGGTATCTTTTAAACCCTGTATACTAAGCTATCGGCCAATGCTGATTGACACAAATATTTGTATTAAAGGTTACATACTGCAGTTTACAACTGGGTACTATCACAATACTGTATGTTAATGTAATCAGTATTTTCATTTCATGAATTCATTTGCAGCGTGACACTGCAAGGGTATTCTTACATGCACTGAAGATACAATTGCTAAGTAGTTCAACAATTCTCCTTTAAGTGGGATTTTTTTTTTTTTATCTGATAAATTTTTAACACAATAAAACCACTCCTAGCTCTGTGTGCCTGTTTTAATTTCCTACCTTTTAAAGTGTTTAGACACTTGGAATACCTAGCATACTGAATTAATCCACAAATATTTACAAGAAAAATCTATCTAATTTCTTTCTGTAGTAACTACCACAGGGACTATTGTAATGAAAAATTTCCCATCTTAAAGAATTAATGCTATTACTGATATAGAGAAAAAATGTAATTTATATCATCACAAATACGTAAAAGATATAATCCCATATTCACAAAAAAGAGTCTTTATTCCCTCTTTGAATTCTGAGACAATACAGTCTTGCCTTAAGGAGAACAGAAATAATATGAAGTACCTTAAGCAAGATAATTTTAAAAGAAAAAAAATACAATTGCATTATTGTTGTGCTAAACTGTGACATACTTAAAAAGCTAATTTCTTTTATTATAATGGAATTAGGTGTGCATATCCTTTAATCTACTTCACTATTTCTTCACATTTTTCCACACAAACATGTATAGTGTTTCCCATCATCTGTACTACCTGGTTTAACAAACCGCAATAAATTCAAAACAATTAAAAATGTACTTGGCAGCTCCATGAACTTCACTAGATTTATTTTCTTTAACAGTTTTGGAACTAGGATGTCACAAAATTGAGCAGCAAATTAAGGATCTACTGCAACTCAAATAAATTCAAGACGTGATCAATATTTTATGAAAAAGGAACATTTGACATGAGTGACTGTCCCAAATTTTACCAAATACATTTCAACCAATCACAATGCTGAATCTAAATCAAAAGCTAAGCAAACAAAAATATAAAGAGGCCAAAAATAGGGCTCTATAGCTATGTCAGTTAAAGTGCATTTACTTTTAAACCTCAGTACAATCACCCTCCAATTATTCCTTTCAATTAACTAAAATTTAACCAAGAAATTAATCTGCTGTGGCTGGGCATTCTTCTGTTCCACAGAAGCAAACATTCTTCCACTCATTCTCCTTTAAAAAGCAAAACTAAAGACAATAAGGATGACCTAATTAGTTCCAAGTATTATTTAAAGCTTTTATATATAGTACACTCTTATTGCTACCCCTAACTTCCAAGGCTTTATACTCACTGATCATGTTTGATTTATCTAGCAGTATTACTGCTTAAGCATGCAATTCCTATTGTCCATTCTAGTATGCATGCAACAAACAGAAGGAATCAAACTGTAAAGACAGTTTTCTGTGAACCCTGATTAAATTAACTGTTTGGGCAGTGGTGTTGTCAAAGGTAAACAGGGTCACCACTGGTGACCACAGGTCTTCAATGGGCAGACCCATGCAAACTAGTCAAAGGCAACAAAGAAAATTCCTCTGAACCAGCAAGAAACAACAGCAAGGAGTGAGTTACAGGAATCTCTTACATGTTTCTACCCAAGAGTCAGTCCCACTAGAAAATTTAAACCCTGAACAGATGCTCTCCCACTCCTCACCACTTTGGCGAGTGGGACACTAGATACAGTTAGCAATGAATATGTGTGTGGTACTAATTTCCTTATAATTCTTAATTTCAATTAAAGTACTGAATTATTAGCGCTATACTAATTAAGTTAATTTTGGTTGTTTGAACAGATTTGACCAGCTAGTTACCAAAAAACATTCCCATCTAAATCAAGTAACAGTGGATAAAAAAATGTAGGTCACCAAAGAAACAAACCATGAACAAATACTGCCAGCTTTCTGTGCAGGAAGCAATTTCAGCATGAGCCTTTCTTTGGCCTGTTCAGACCCCAATTCCTATATATCAAAGCCTTTAAGCACACACTGGCCTTAAGCACATGCTTAAAAAAGCTTTGCTGCGTTAGGACTGTCCGACTGGCACGCAGGACATTTAGGACTGCTTGTAATATAATCCCCTGCAGTAAGAATGTCCTCTTTTCCAGTGTGAGTGACCTAACTCACAAAATTTATGTCCAAAACAAAAGGATTACATAGAAAAAAATCAAGTTGCATTGTGTTTAATGATAATGCCCAATATACATCACCTTGTAAACTACGAAGCTCCTATGCTCACAAAATGCCAGTGAACACAGAGGTTATACCTATGAAAAGAACTACAGTGCAACACACATAAAAGACTTCAGACTAATACTTGTGAAGCATCAGTCTTTCACATCTGTGCCACAAATGGCCAGCTCACATTATATAGCAATGGCCTACAAGTCCTTCATGCACATAACTTGTTTTCTATATAGAATAAACTAATAAAATCTCCAATATTCTCCTCAAAGTTGCCCTTCACATAGTATGAAAACAGTTGAGTGTTTAAGTCATGTGTATTTATTTTCAGAAGAGAAAAGTATATCTATGTAGGATTTTTTTTTCCAGAATCATATGTACTAAAATATTTTTTATCATCCAAAACTGAAAATAGTCCTCTAAATAAAGTTTTTAGTTAATATCAGTGTTTTGGAGCCTCCCACTGGCAGCCATCACACAGCTGAAGCGAACTATCAGCTGAATCGAGGGTTTATATTCAGCATCAATGAGTATTTTGCCTTAAAAGAAATTAGTATCTCTGAGTTTGTATTTTAAATGCAATTTAAAAGATCATAAAGGAAAGAATCCAGCATTTATTGTGTGTCTCCCAGCAGACTACTTAATGTTCAAACATCTACTGTGTAAAGGTCAAATGATTTCACTGAATGTAACAGTGACAAAAATATTCTGCAGCACTGAAAAAAATACCAGATGATCAAGGAAAAAGATATGGACCTAAGATCTCACAAGAGTAACAATAAATAATGCAGATTCAGTTCAGTAAGAAAGAAAATTGCAAAGCTGTGCCAGGAGAACCAGATTAAGAAAGATAATGGGCAAAATACAGATTACATACTTCTGGCAACATTCTTCATCAAGGTGTATTTTAAAGTAATGCAGCAAATGACTTTTTATAAAAAACCCAATGTTTCTTATACAAATATTGCTTGCATAGAAATGTATTCAGATGGGGAACCTCTGAGGTATTCTGCTGGAGGCATCAATGTGGATAGCTGAACTCAAACAAAAATCCAGCATAAATAGTTGTGGTAGTTGTAACACACAGGGTAAAGCTGCAGTGAGCACTCATTCAGAAATGAGACAGATTACAGGTAAAAACAATATGAAAAAAAATTCACTCAAAACGCTTATCTGAAGCAAACAGCAAAGGCTAATAAGTACCAATTTATTTTCCATTTTACTGTGGCTTTCCTTCCTTGACATTTACATCAGGTATTTTAGGATCTTATTCTTTCTAACATAAAGAACTTTCAAAGTGTGCTATGCACACCACTTGCTGGTGGTCCTGGCTCTTCAAAGCCAAGATCTCACCACGCTGGAAACAAACCCAAGAATTGCCTATTTGCCTCTGTGATGTGCTGCCATGGAAGGTGAATTTGGTGGTCATCAATGGCACTTGATCTGGGTTGAGCCACTGGATCTCTCCATACCAGTGGACTAGAACATCGGAGGCAGAAGACAGAAATGCAGCTGAGATAAGCAAGTGAGAAAAATAAAACACAACAACCAGGAGTAAAGTATATGTAGAGTGAGGAAAAAAATATGGATAAATGGAAAAAACAAATGAACCAACCTAACAACCAAATAAACAACAACAACAAAACAGAAGATGAGACAGCAAAGGGAACACAACACATAATTTTAAAGTGAAAAGGAGTTTTTAGTTGGTTGGGTTTGGGGTTTTTTTTTAGTTTGTGTATAATGAGTGAACAAATCTTGACTTATATTCCAACATCACACCTACATGATACATCTTTTAAAAAAAGCTCTGGCTAGATTTTTTTTTAAAGTTAAGACATATCCAAGTAAATAGCAAGTAAAGATGGAAAATAAGATACATTGGTATTATGCCTGAATGAGATTTCTGTTAGTGAGCTCACAAAAAAACCCCAACAATCTAACAGTATAGATGCTACTGATTTTATATACAAAAACATGTAATTTTTACTACTAAATTATGTTCAGAAACATACATACGTTTTTTTCTGTGCTCAACCAGCTCAACAGCTTGCTTTGCTGAGCATTTTGAAAACCAGTTGTCCCCAAGTAAAACGGTAATCTCATTGGTGTGGACAAGTTTTCCTGGCATGAAGGCAAGAGGACCAAAAGGTACCTGTCAAAGACACAGAAGAAACTGCTGAGAATTGCTAATGAAAATAAAACCTAAACAGCTATGTCCAAGTAAAATATGGAGTTAAAGAAATAAAAATTCTACAGTAGTTGATAACTAATCTTTCATAAATATTCTAATTACTGGATCCATTTCAATTTAGTACTGCACTTAGAAAATCAGAAAAGTGGTGTTTAACTAGACAAGTCTTTTTGTGACATAAAATTACAGTATAGCTGAATACTCACACAGAAAACAAATTCACTTAATCCTAACATGTAAATCTCGGTAACAAAAATATTGTAATTTAAGACAATTACATAATGTTTTTATTTAGCTTTGTTAGAACTTTAAAAATACTTAAATAGGTATGGTCAACTCAAGGATGAGTTGCTTTTCTCAAGGAACTTTCTTCCTATTAGTACGCAGAAACCTCAGTCTAAGTTTGTGCAGCTACTAGAAGGATCACAGTCCATGTTTAATCTCACTTTATCATTCACCAACATGCAAACCTTAATCTTTGAGTGACACTCCACCAAGCAACATCCATCCTCTAACGACTCCCCCAAGAACAATACATAAAACCAGAATAGTTTGGACAGGAGCACACTGGTGATAAATGCATTGTATAACTTTTAAGAGATGTTTCTTAAAATGGATAACACTCTTAATATGTATTACAATATATGGTTTTATGAATTAAGACACCTTACACAGCCCACACTCTACAGCTTGGGGAAGTCCTTCTGCTGAGGAGAAGCCTTTGCCACTGTCATTTCTATCTACTGCGCCAGCCCCTTGTATTCTTACCCTCTGTCACCCGCCTGGCTGCATTTGGGTTTAAACCACAAAGAAATCTGGAGACTAAAACCAAACTAAAGTTGAAACAGGAGGTGGCAAAAAGCTAAGAGCGATATCCACATTATTTTTATCTTTCTCAGAGCAGAAAGAGATCTCCTTCAGCAAGTTTGTGTTAAGTTCCTCCTTCTTTATCCCTCTGCCAATTTCTCTATTTCCTCAAGATAGATACTTGCTTTCTTGCTTTCTTATTGTGTTCAAGCTGAAGTAGAGCATTTGGTCTAGTGGATCTATTTACTTGGGAAGTGATTTTCCCCAGCTTCAGGATCCAGGAAGGGACCAATGCTTGAAACTATTCTCCATCAGGCAGGATCCTGACATTAAGACTCTGCAGAATGTGCTTTTTGTAACACATGTGCAGCCTTTCCTGACTTGTTTTCAAGTAGCAGACTGTACCATTTGCCTGTTCAATCTTCCCCCAAAATAATGAACGGAAAATTGAAAACGTATGAAATTATTTGGCTAACAGGATAGAAACTATTTATATACATTTAAAATAACAGATGTGAGTTGACATTGCTAAACTGAGAATAAGCCCTATTAAGCCCCAACTGTTTGAAGATCAGGATTTTCCTATGCTTCAACACAGTCATTTTTCTTTACATGATGTGGCCATCATATACACATGATAAATGGCCTACACACATCAAATTCAGAGCTGAATCATTAGCACAGGAAGCAGAAACACACTCTTTGCACACATGGTAAGTGTATTTCAATGTCACCTTACTAACAACTCAACTCTATACACCAAGCCAGACTGCCAAGGAAGAAGGCAGGTACTTTGTACTGAGATGAGTTGTTATTTACAGTACAACTTCCCTCCCCTCAAAGAACTGGACCTGAGAAAGGAAGAAGTAAAACAGAAAGAGAAAAAAGCCAGTTTGTAAAAATTCTGGTGAAGCATGAGCCAATGGGGTAAAGTTTACACTGAGAGCTGTGCAGTTGTTAAGGGAAGATTCAAAGCATTAGAAAAGATTGCTATGTCAATGTGGGGATTGGTGAAGCAAAATTCAGCAGCACCTTTTTATGTAAAATCAATGTTCTAGGGCTTATTTCCATGAATTAGGAAATACTACGGCCACTTTCTACTCAGGAAATGACTAAGTACTGTAATTCAGTCATAATTACAGTTTTCTATACAATAGATTTACATATCAAACATGTCAAGTATCGTGTTAGCATTTATGTCACCAGTTCTCAGTTGTCAGTAACACTGTAATTTACAATGGATTTCAAAGAAAAGAGAAAGAAACAAAAACAAAAGTTTAACTATTATCATAGATGTAACACTACAATAATGTACTTATATGGCAACCTGAATCACCTCACCACCAATGCAGACACCAAATTACTGAACATTTTCTTGTGTGAAGCCTACAGTGTACATACCATGATGTCATAGGACAGTTTATCGGGCAACGTGCGGAGCCGTTCCTGAAGAGCCTCGTAATCACTCTCCACCTTCTTCCTGTTGACAAATTCAAGCTGATTCAGTTTCATATCTAAAGAGTCAATGTTTTCCTGCTAGCAATTCAACAACACACTAGAACTACAGAAAAATAAACTATTTTACTCCTAAACACATACAGCTGAGAGATTAACTTGGGACGCCAAACAGAACAGCTAGATTATTTCAGAATGACATGTTAAAATTGGAACATGGTAATTTTAGATTGTGCACATCTCTTTCTGAACTTGAATTTTTTAGGGTGCAAAGAATCGGTTCTTTCAAGTAGGATTTGGCCTACCTCATTCATTTGAAGCTTAACAGTTATAACACCATCAGTATTTGGAAAAATAACTCAATGTACGGTTTATACTTTATAAGAGGCAAATTCTTCAAAGGATCACTTGTAACAAAGAATTTGTGGCCTTAGTTTTTACATAAATGGGCAAAATTTTAATTCTGATTTTCACGTGAAGTCTGTGTTCCTACCAAGAGTCAAACAACATTCTTGAAAGGTGTCTTGGCCACTAGAACTCTGTCACATCTTCAACCCCTGACCAGGGACAATACAGGTGAGGAACAATCCTTCTGCTGCTTCTCTATTCAAACTGTAAATAAGGCTCATGCCACATGTTGCTACCCAAGACAGAAATGGCTTAGTAAATTTAAGACAACTTATTCCCATGGTAGACACCTGGCTCTTCAGAGGACTTTGCAAGATACAGCATTTCAACTGCCACCAGGATTTTCCTTCGTGTGCAAATCAAGTAACTATACACTCTGCAAAAAGCCTTCTTTTGTGACAACATTTTTAAAGTTTGCCTGGAGAGAGTCTTTTAATGGATCAGTACCATTCTGAAGATGGTCAGAAATCATCAGCTCCTCCATGAAGTGGCTGGCATATAAATGTCAGGTTTGATGATTTTGTTTACTTGTACTTCCAAACAGTAAACATATATATGGTAGTAAATTCTGCATTAAAAGCCAGCTGAAAACATGGAGCAGCACACTTAACAACGCTGACCCAAGACGCAAATTATAGGTTTTCTGAGGATGATTCAGGAAAGCAATTTATAAATGTGCTGAAGAATGAATGTCATAGTTGATAACACAACTCTTGAAATATTATCATTGATTTTCTTAGATTCATATGCAGACTGAAATCTTCTTCAGCATTCATTATGAAAAATTATCTGAACTTCTATGTTTTGACTCATTTGCTTTCAGAGTTGAACTTTGTGGTAATCACCTCTAGCACTTTGTATTTTAAGTTGCTGATATAGTCCTTTAATGTCCACTTGGACATTAAAACTGAATTCCATGTAATCAGTTTACAAAGAATGCCTGCTGCTGCTGCTTTGGTTTGACAGTAGATTTCCCCCAGACGTTTTAGCCAAATTTCTCTGAACATTGCTCACATCAAATGGAACATATAATTAATTTCCTTCCAAAAGAATCTTAACAAAACTCACCAAGATGGGGGTTGAGGGGAGGGGGAACCGATGTAGTAACAACAATAACAATCAATTACTTAATGCTGTTTACAGAATCCAGCCTTTGCCTCACAGGAATCTGCATGTGAGAAATGGACACTGATGGACTCCAACCACCCAGTGAAAAACAAACATGACCTCCAAGCAGAAGGCCTTGCCCATGTCTTAGATGTGAAGCAAAGACTCCATGGGAAGAGAATGGTATGAAAATCCTCCCACTTACAGCAGGATTAAACATTCCCATAGGTTCACGACTGAAAGTCACTCAACATTTCTTCATTAATCTGTAAAGAAGATAAGGTCTGACTGCTGCCTGTTACTGAATAATCTAATTAGGGTACAGGAGAAATCACTTGCTAAAAAGCTATTTTGCTTTAAAGACCAAAATATGTCTCTTTTTTCCAATAGGACTAGTGCCCCTTGTTGATCAAACCTCCACCCCAGGGAATCTCTAGAAGTTTGGTCACATCCTGAACTGGACTGTCAAAAAAAAAGAAAATAAAAATTAATCCTTTTAATTAATTGGCCTGAGATAACATTACTTAAGGAAAGAAGCTGACCTCCTTCTTCATCTATAGCTCTGCAGTGTGCCAGTGCTATGCTCAGTCCCAGTACACCATGAAGAACCAAAGTGAACACGGAGGATGAATATTAAGACACAAACTATGCATATGTCTGTAGAAGGGGAAACACACATGTAGATGTTTAATCTCATACCAAACCCATTACTGGATTGATGGCTTTAGAAATACATTTTTTAAAGTATACTATAAATGAAAAAGAAAATAATTTGATGGAAATATACTGAACCTGAGCATTAAAACTCTATTGTTATTCACCCAATTCTATTTAACAGTCTTCTGTGTCACTGACCACTTAAAAGGTCTTACATGAACAAATCACTCAGCTGAAACAGGAGCATTCAGCTCTTATGCAATCAAGATCTAAAAAGGCTTCTATATTTTAAATAAAATTTTAGAGAGTAAAGATTGTAGAGATGCTTTTCTACATAAAACATACCAGTAAGTTAAGGTTTTCCTTTTGCCATCCAGTGCCCAAAATCTCCAAGTTCATGGGGCATGGCCAGAGCTTGCACAAAAGCAAACACACAAGCAAATCCTACTTCCACAGCCAACCATCTCACCCCAATCCACAAGCCTCAGCATTTTTTATAAGAGGAAATAACTGTTACAACTTTTAAAACTTTTAATAATCTGTTCAAGTCTTTAAAATCTCTGTCAATTAGTTTATTTGTAAAAAGTACTGTCTCTTAGTGAAAGAATGCACATACACAATTTCACACAGGACCAAACAGACATGGACACCTCAAAGCTCCTGAAAAAGTATGTGGGCTGGGGATATTCTGCCTGACTTCACCACAGCAGCACCAGTAGGCACTTCAATAATATTTCCTTTATTGAAAATTAATGCAGTCTCTGAATTTTAAACATAAATGAAACATATTAGTTTTAGATTACTTTTGCGAGCCAATAGTCAGAATTTAATATGATGATGTGTATAGATTGCCTTGATTTTTTTTTCCCTCTTATCCAGTGCTTGCAGCTTATGTGCATTTAAACTAAAAACATTTGATACACACTAAATATAAATTATTTGCTTGGAGATCTTTCAGGCATGAAGAAAAAGCCTCTTAAAATAAATTTAAAATATTATATGCTTGATGGTGTATAACCAAAGGTTTAATCTCACCACTAAAGGGGCAGTTGCTGTGATTCTGCAATAACCCTGCAGACAATAATCAAGACAGCTCCTGTTGTTCTCTCAGTAAAATCATGGTAAACACAGCATGGATATATTGTAATTTGATATCTGTAAGATCAACTGTTATATCTCACAGTAACTCATAATATAAGATTTCATTCACCATTAAATGTACATTTTCCTCAGATGTCATAGAAAACTATTATTTACTAAGGATGTTTTCTATTAACCATAGATTGCCAACAGAGAAAAAAGCACCCAAAGATAATTTTTTTTTACGTAACAAACCATTTTTTCTCTACACATTACGAACCAAGCTTTATCACATACTTTACTGAGAGAAAAAACAGGGAAACATTACTTTCACATTATTTTAGCACATAGAGTGGGTAAGCATTTCCCTATTTGCTTCATAGTTAGAAAGAAGAATAATTAATTTTGTCCTGGGAGAACCTTTTCACCACTTGGACAAATTCAGCATTCATCCCACAAGACTACCCGGGGGAAAATGACGAATGAGCTGAGTACTTAAAACAGAAGTACAATCACTAAGGCTCAGTATATTTGTGATTTAAAGTAATGCTATCGGTGGAAAATGTACACATTTGAGTACACTGCAACAATTCTGAGCTATCACTAACTGTAATTCCCAAAACACTCAAGTAGGATTTGGCTATCACGAGAATAAATAGCAATACTTTACTAAACTATAACTAGGTTACTGATCAGTATTTTAGGCATGCAACCAAACATTTTTCACTTACCAGTGCTGGATTTTTTCTTGGCAGCTAGTGACCACCTGTCATTAAAACAGATAACTACTCATGAAAAAACAAGGCTAAGAACACAGCTGCAATGTCAATGCATCAGAAACTAGAACAGTAGCTTTACAGATTTAGCAGTGTCTCTATATACATTTTTATTTGTCAGTGCAAAGGCATGTGAATGGTAGTTTTTAGGCAGCACACTTTATCACACACTAATGCAGACTGATAACCACAGGAAAAATTACAGCTTTTCAATTCTTATTTTGGTGCAATACCTTCTCCATAACTATTAGGTGACACACGATGTAAGATAAGTAGTAGTTTGTGCAATCTGCAGATCTATTTTCAATGTTACATGTTTGCAGAATAAGAAAACAACATAAATTATAACAAGACATCAATGTAACTTCCATACTCAGTCATTAAAAAACAAAGAACAAATGAACCCCACAGCACCAAAACCATTTTTTTCTTTATCAGCGCATCAACAAATGTTTCCACTGGCTGTTAAAATCTGAAAAAAGCATAAATTAATTTTGTGGTATTTAAATACAAGGATATTTGAGATCATTATGGGCTACTTGTTTCCCTTCTGTTCTTTCTGGGTGTCAAAAAAAAAAGGAAGTTAAATCTGAGTATTCCACTTTTTCTTTATGCCACAGGCTTTCCCAAGAGATCAAAAAACATTTACAAAATAAAGCACATTGTTAAGATAAATCTTCTTTTTCTTTTTAACTGTATTTTTTTAGACTGTGACATAGCAAATAGACAAGCTGCTGAAACCTGTGACCTTCTCTACCACAATTACGTGGAGATTTTGTCTTTCAAAACATATCCTGATCTCTGAATAATGGTTACCAAAAATATAACACAAACAATTTCATTCAATTATATGAAATGCAATGAAGCCATGAGGCAATTAAATATGTCTAGACATCTTCTCAGTATAAGCATTTTCTAGATTTTTTTTTTTAACAAATTTCATTTTCCTATAGTCAAAATAATACTAACATTTGAAAGCAATTAATGAGAAATTTGCAGAAAAAAACAGTAACATACATTCAAGTACCACTGAAATCACTGGAGCAGATAATTCTCTTTTTTTTCCCCCAAACAACAGAGTGAAAGATTTTTTTCTTTTTTTTTTTTTTTAGTTAGCATTTGTGCAGATATCACAGAACAGATATCAGGCCCTGCACTTTCTACTGATGCAGGGGTAAAATACAAAAGGACTACTTTGTGAGCTAATCATTCTTTAAACAGAGTAATGTACTTAAATGAAAAAGATCAACTCTGCATTTGTGGTTATGCTATTTCATAATCCATCAGGAAATTCAGCCAGGTAGCTCATTCTGCACAAGCCAAGCTTAAATTTATCATTTGCTTTACAATTTATATAAAGCAAATGCCTGGCAAATATTTTCCTTAATGTTTCAACTATCTTTAGGGTTAAGAGTAAATATATAGACTTCTATATGACATCAAATCAAAACCCCAATTCATACTATTGATACTAAGCTCATTTAAGAGTGAAGTTTCCATAAAAGGTATAAACCATACAGGACAGTTAACATGTGACAGTAATGCTGACACACAACTCAGCCCACCACTAACAAGTGGAAGAGTTAGAGCCTATTCTACAGACATCCTTCGTTCTTTCAGATTTGGTAGCGACTGTGAAGTACGCAACATAGAAAATTTTTTATTAAATCCTTTCAGAAAGTTTCCGTTTAATTGTCCCATTACAGATGAAGATGGAAAAGGCAGGAAGCTTTCCATTCCCAGTACATGACTCTCCATGCATGAAGTGAGCTAAAAGCACAAAAAGAAAAGCCCTGCAAACCATAAGAGCAGCATGTTCATTAACCTCTACATGATAATCCTTTCGTAGCTGCATATTAACTAGTTACATATTCATAATCATTTACATTATTTAGAGGACCTTCTATGAAAATTTCCAGGCTATATCCATTAGCTACAATGTTAAAGGTTACAGAAGATAGTCTACTTAATGTTTCCAGGAAGCTTTTTTAATTAGTAAATATGTAAATTGAGCACATATGCTTCTTATGTTTTTTAAAAATAGTCCATCAGTAAAACAGCACAGGAGCGTATGCTGTTTCCATCACTCTTTATCCCCTCTAAGAAAACGAAGAAAAGAAAAAAATCAATACCACCAATCAATTTTAATTTAATTCCTGTTCTTTGATATAATCTCTCTTGAAGGGATACTAAAGGGTGGAACCAACAACATAGCTTTTTGTTTCAGTGGCCAGCGCAAAATGAGGCCTTTCACAGAAGCGTTTAAAACACACCACCTTAAAAATGTTTCAGGCTGCACTTCTGGAACTGAACTCTATTGAAAAGAGAGAGAAAAAATATTGAGAAAGAGATGGAGATCAATTATGCATACATCCTTTATTAGGTCCATCCCACTGTTTGGATAACAACTGGTCTTATGATGACAAATAAACAAATAGACAAATATATAAAGAAATTTTTGATTCTTTGCCTTTAATCAAACACATGAAAATCATTATCTTCCACACATAACTTATATATAGAATTACACTTAAAGAATTAAAATTCATTCCAGAGTAAATAAAACAAATGACCTGTTAGTTTATTCACTTGAGCTGAATCTGCCTGGACACCTCATACCACCAACTTAAGCATTACTCTTAGGACACTGTGGTCTTGGTGGAAGTGGTATCAATGAACTCTAAATTCTCCCCTTTCAGGCATAAAAATACATCAATCAATGCCTTATCTACATAATAAAGTATTCATTAAACTACTTATGCAGCAAATGCCTAATCACAGGTCTAGTTACTCAACAGGTTCTGCTGCTGGAAAACACAGTCTCAAAAGAAAGAAAATGGGCAACTATCTCACTTCCTTCGTTCCTTCCAATGGCAGCTTGTTAAAATTAAAGTGCTCTTTTGGCTCCTGATCAGACAGAGCCATACAAGGGAGCTCCACAAGTGGCCTCCTTAGGACAGCCCTGGGAAGGTACACCTCTCTGTGCATCTGTAACCCAATGTCTAATTCCTTCTGAATTAAAACAAACAAACAACATTACAGCAGGAGACTACACATTGTTCTGCTCCAATTACTTCTAGGTTGAGCCATTTAAAGGGAAGCCATTTTTCTGGAATCTTTTTTTCTAGGTGTCACAAGCAGAGTCACAGCAGAGCAGAAGGATTAGCTTTAGATCTACCATCAATTCCCAGGTGACTCCAGTTCTATTGTGCTGATCTGACCACAGGGCAGTTTGCAGGGTAGTGACTCCAAATCACCCCAAATCATTCTTTAGCTCTCTAAAGGAAAAAAAAATCCTTTTGCCCACATTTTCTCACTTTAAAATAAATTTATATTCCATTTTCTCTGGGTTCTTCCAACTGAAGAGCTCAAAAACTTCTCCATTAATTGAAGTGTAGAGCACTTTGGAAATAGACTGATTTTGCAAGCCAAGTTAACTATTAACATCAGTCAGGAACGGGGCTAGAAACAAGCCAGACCTCCTGACTCATCAGCCAGACACCACAATTACATGCAATGCTTCCCTGGGATGAAGTCAGGTGAGAAGGATGCTCTAGTATGAAGCTGATTCTCATCTGTACACGTCCATGAGTCTCTAATCTGTTCCATATTACCCCACCTTTCTCCAGCAGGTTTCACCTTACAAAGAGGGACATCTCCTTCTTCCACCTCATTTTTCCTCACTTGTTGCTTCTGTACATGCTCCCATTACTAACACAATTCCCTGTGGGATTTCTGATTATCAATGTGGTGCACAGACAGTTCTACTCTCCTGTCCAGTTCAAGATTACTTTCTCCAAGGTGCAAATGTCTCTACTGAGCAGACACCTGCCCACAAAGGTGACAGTTATAGCACACTGAGAGAAATCCCTCTCTCTAATCTGTTCTGAACAGCAATAAAGCAAACTGCCTAGTCAGAATTTTATTTATGTCTCAATTCACTAAATATTACAAGCAACAGAGCCAGTACCAGTCTCATCTGTAGAAAGTTTCTGGTACCAATGTTAAGCCTTCTGGAACTAAGACACAAAGCTGTGTTCAAATCTACAGAATTAGAAACTAATTTTTTTAAGATTAAAGATAATTTAAATAATGGAAAAAAACCACCTGAACAGATTATTAAGAGTTTCTAAATGATCAAGAGTCCATTTCCACACATCTGAGTACTGAAGATGGAAACAGGCAGCACAGCACAAAAACAAAGCTTCCATTTAAACAAATTGCAAGTTTGGCATCTAAGAGGCCAAGTAAATGAGTGCTGTTTCTACATGTGCACTTCAGTAATTTGCTTCAAAACTGTGGCTCACAATGTGGCTGGTCTTCTGAAATTAGAAGCTAGGGACACAGATCTAATCCCAGCTCTGATTCTATTTCTTCTATATGGCCTTGAGCGAATCACAACCTCTCAGTCTACATTTCTTCATCTGCAAAATGGGGATAATAGTATTAACCTACCCACCTCAGAGTGTTTAATGATGATTAATTAATGTGAGAAAAGCACTCTAAAGATGTAAGAGCACTATATAAGTGATAAAGCATTATTTACCACTTGAAAAGTAATCTGAATAAAATCAGATATGCAAGTAATTTGTTTACATGTAGCAATAATATAATTTGTGACTATTTAATCTTGAATTAGTCTCACTTTAAACATCCCTTTCAATCACATTTCCAGTTACTTAGGGAAAAATGACAGTATGGAATATTTTTTGTAGAAGTAGAGCAAGTAATGAGGTAGTAATTAAAGTAAGGGTCTAATAAAGTTTAAAATCAACGATTTGTCTTCAGGAGACTGTCCCTGCCATTTGGGAATGTGTAAATATCTCAGTCTCAACCTTGGTTCTGTTGCTTAGAACCTTCCATGAACTACAGTGGAAGTCTATGCTAGCTTTCCAAAATGCAGATCCATGTTCACAAGGCTCTTGATAAATCCAAGATAATTTCCACTACTGACCTAATTCAGACGACTCCAGCTCTATGCAGTTTTAACTGCTTAACCTTCTACATTCAAGTATTTACTGCAGTTGATATATGCTCACAAGCTGCCTCCATCTGTAAATGTTTGCAGTATCAAAACCCACTCTGTCATGCAACTCATGCATTAGATTTATCTGTCGCACCCCCAAACCCTATAAGTTTACCAATGAAATAACCAACTCACAATACGACTTTACATTACAGAAGAACACTAATGGGTGGTCAAATATTTAATCATCTCTTGGTAACAAGGATGTAACAAGCCACACAAAATAAACATTTTAAATTTTTTTTTTTTTTGCTCTAGGAAACTACACAGCACTTGCCTAAAAGACTGCAATCACTGATGGAGAAAGAGAGAATTAACATTTGCACGATTGTTTTTCCTAAAGCCCCATTTTCAATCAAAAAAAATTGAAATAAAACTATTAAAAGTTCTTCAGTTTGTCGGCACATTGTATGAATCTAATGGAAAAGGAAGGAAGCATTTCTGAGCTCTCATACTAATTTATTAAATCATATTACTCAAAAACTCTACATTTCAATGAATTATTAACATAAATCTCCCTTTGGGTGAAAACTTTTGCCTTATGAGGAAATGTGTTTGCGAACAATATTGAAGGAAAAGAAAGACTGAAAACTGAAATATGGCAAACATTTGTTTCTAAAAGAAAAAATATATTTAAAAATATAAACATAATTATTACCTTTCTCTACAAGAAAACAAGTGAGGATCAACTATTTTACATATTGATTCTGCAATATAGCTTTGTAAAAAAATAGTACATAACCAAAATTTATTAATAAATGAAAACCAAGTTCTGACTAAAATTACTTTTGTGATCTTAAAAATTCTACTTGAAACTTCTTCAGAATTATGAAGCAGGCAAGAAACGCCTCATCTCTTTGCTAGCTGGGAAATTCTTCCCTCTCAAGACTATTTTATGTTGTGACCACTGTTGTGGTTATTGGTCACACAGACAAATGACTTAAGTTACCTTGGAAGAAGAGTGGCACTTGTAAGCATGGCACCTCATTCTCCTATGACGCCAGGCAGGCAGGGCCATTCTACAGAAGCCAGCACCCTAATTCCTCACTCTCAGCCATGAGTTCCCAACACCTTTTTGTTGTTTTGATGTTCATTGGTCCACTGCGGGAGACATTTCAAGCCACATCTCCAGAAAAAATCCCAAAGGTAGCAAGACATCTTCCTCTAGGTGAGTTTTAAGTTTATTTGGCTCTGAACCAACTGAACTGGTGCAAGCAGGGAACGAACTGGAGCAAGGTCTTGTCTTTCCCTGATAGCAAGTCAGTATGTGTATCATGTTACTTCATCCTGAGATAGAGCTAAGGAACTTGTAATATTTTAGCTTACTTTAGGTAAACATATTTGTGTGATTATACTATATGCAAGACAGCTCAGACACCAAAACAGCAGCAGATCAACATATAAGCACAGAACTCCTGTGACCTAACATACCAAACATCTCAAGCAGATTTTGCAAGTTTTGATGCATTCTACAGCAACAGCTATGCTACTAGCAATATCAGAATTAACTAACTGGCTTTAAAGTGACATAAGCCATAGTACCTGCTTCACAGATATACCTTCGGGCTATGTGTGTGGTTCAACATTCAGTCACAGTCCTGAGTAAGCATTCTCCCCTGTACCCAGACACTCAGTTCCACCACCTTATCCTTCCAACTCTGACACAGTCTGCTGGACGACTTTTGTGATGCTGCACTAGCAACCACGTTAAGGAACCACAACGGCTGAAAAATAATCCAGGAAGAAAAAAGAAGCAAGCAAAGACAACAACAAAGTTCAGTTTTAAGCTAGGTCCCAAACCAGGTCACTGAGTTGTATCACAAAGCAGTCCAAAAACTCCTTAAGATTAATAAGTAGTTAATCAAAATCATCTCCTTCCTGGACAACATATATGATTTTTAATTAATTTTTTTAACAAGTCACTAAGGCAGTTGCTCAGAACTGCTCTAACTTGTGCTACAGCTCAAAGGGCCAGTCCAGATTCACCCATTGCTGGCTCTGCATTTCTCTGCCACATTTGTGCTGCCAACTGACAGACTTGCCCTCTCCAGAACAAAGGCAATGCTCTTTAAGTTCTTTTAAGAATAGTCTGACTTTATTTACCATTAAAAATCTATAAGATCTGTCAATTTATTTCACAATTCTTGACAGTATATAAACTAGTGGGTATTTAATCCATACTAATAAGAACATAGATGAATATTGACTACAAAAAGTAGAAATGATGATCAATTAACACTGGAGGAACACAGTATCACATTAAAATCTTCCAAGTAATGACTGAATTAGTACTTTTAAGTGATAATAGCACCTGAGAAAACATTATTGGAATGCACCATTAAAAAAAAAAAAAACCACTGGACAGGGTTGAGTGGATGTCACCAAGACTTTCTGAAGAGGCAGCTATCCAGGTACCTTTTAGAAAAGGCAGGTTCTTTCAAAAAAGAGCATCTTAAGTCTTTTCACAGTTACTGTGCAAAATGGCATTGTACTGTGCTAGTGTCTTGTATCCAGGCATTCCCTAGATTCTGTTAACTTCCATGCAGGCTGGAAAAAGTGCAATACCTAGGAGACACTGAGGCTCATCTGCTCAATCCACAGGCAAGCAAATCCAGATTCCCAGTGGCTCCTACAGCAGTGTGAAGTGTGCAAGACCCTCTTGCTCTTTTTCAGACCGCAGAAACAGTCTTAAAGCTGCCAAATTGCTGACTTCATAGCACAGCTATTACTCGGAAACGACTTAAACAGAAGCAGCCAGATGCAGAAGTAATTCACATAAGAAGGAAACAATTTAAAAGAGTTAGTCCGAGTTTATGATTCTTTGATTTGTTTCCCATGACCCACCTGTAAGTTGTTTCAACTTTTCAAAACCTGCAAGTGCCTATGATCTTGAAAACAATCTTGGAATTAAAGAGCATGCAGCTCCATCATTTAAAATCATAAAAATAAAGAATATGTCACAATATACAGTGGCCACTGAGTCATGAAAACAGCTGCTCAGAGTTTAATTGTGCTTTGTTCTGATAAGTGACAGGAGAGTCCGTTTTCTGTCCTAATTCTCCTAAAAATATTTTTTTAATGTATTTGTCAGTGCAATAAAAAAAAAAAAATCATATTGCAAGCTAATACTGGAATCCTTTAGATTCTCCACGCCTGTGTTTGCACTCTACAAATGTCTCTTGGGTCTAATTGGTTCCATAATGCCTCCCATTATGCCTATCTTCATTGCACTGCTCAGAAACTATAGACCGTATCAGCCCAATGTAAATTCACTGTCTATATATACCTTACCAATCGCACAGACCCAACTGGTTAATTCCTACCAGTTAGTAATCCCATTTGATTGTGAGAATAAATGTATATTAAATATTATGTTTAAATGCAGGCTCTATAGCTTGAGAAAATGCCTATTTAAATATTCATTTTATAATTCCAGGACTAACATGGAATAGATTTAACACAGTATTTTCAGCTAACATATGTTGCTTTTGCAAGTAATCCATGATACATAAATTATATTCTTCTTACAGAAATATTCAAAACTTTACAGAGGCACTGTGTTTCCAATGATGGTCTTTATCATGAAAATTACTAGATATTCTCCTATAATTTATCCCCAAGATACACATTCTAAGTCATGTTTTTATACAAAGTGCCTTTAGCGGCAGCATTGAAAATTGCTTTTAACAGTTTGGTCTTACTATCACTACAAATTAACAAGATGAAATCTGTCCAACAGGCAGGCAGTCCTAAACAAGAATTAAAATTACTTTTCACCAGGGGTCCTCAACCTGGATACTGCAGCCTCAATCAGATTAAAGACAGAAAGTCATGAACATCCTGTTCTTTTAATTTTTTTCAAGAGAAAGGAAGCTGCAGTTCACGTGTTCTCCAGAACCGCTCTTTTAACACTTAAAACCTCAAACTCATAGCTGAACCAGGGTTGTACAATAGCTCATTGTTAAAACAATCAACTGCAATTCAAGTATTACCTTAGATAATGCTGTATTTCACTATTACACTAAAGGCTGCCTTCAGACTAATGGGGAAAAATAGGTTCCTTTTACTTAATCAAGCATCACTGGGAAAGCACAGTATCACAGTAATTAAAAGAAATGGATGTGCCTGCTTAGATGCCAGTATATATAGATATAGTTCTGGCTAAATAACTTCATTATTTGTTATGATGCTCATACTATGACTACTAGTTCACCAAAGTCCTGGATAACTAATTCTCCCCCATCTTTGTGCTAAGACCAAAACATGAACCTTCAACTTCAGTTTTGCAAGAAAAATATAAATCTCTGGAAAGAGGCAGCTGTAAAGACCTTCTCCATCTTAAAATACAGTATTTTCATAACAGAAAATACTATTGTAATCTCATTATATATATTCATTGCATAGAAGGATTATCCACTATGTCTTCATCATGAGACTCCATTGTAACCAAGATCTGTAGTTCTTTAGTATAATTTCATATTGAAGCTGAAGTGTTCAATTTTTTTTAGCCAATTTGCAGAAATTATGTAAAGTTTCCCTATGATAAAATATCATTTTGGTACATCAGCCTAACAGAAGCTTAATTAATGGTCTCCTGGGCCTCTTTTCCACTGGAGCCAATCTGTTTAAGATTCTTAAACTTGGTTACAGAGGGGTCTAACCATGAACCACGAATAATTCTATGTGGTTAGGACAGACATCTGCTTACACATTACACTTAACTGACACTAATGAACCCAACAAATCATTCTTCACCAAATTCTACCACCTTGAAAATTAACTGAAGAAGCTGAAGTAGAAAAGTTGCTATCACCATTTATTGGTATAATGGGTTACTTTCTGCACTGAATGGGACAACACAGAGTATTTCAACAGATCCTCTTACTGTTCATCCACATTGGTTAGTTGGTTAAACAGATTTTTTAGCAGTGACCAGTGTGCTATTCAGTAGATACATTTTTGCACATAGCCATCCAGACAAGGCATTTTTTTCACCTTAGACTGTATTCAGTTTTCACTTTTATCTAAACCAGCATGTGAAACACCAATACATACTGAAGATAATGTAACTGAGAAGCTCTAATGGGCATCTTAGAAAGAGCTTTCAAAAATTTTAATGGTGAGATAACAAAAAAGAAAATACAACAAGGTGTGCAGTCTGGGCAAATGCATTTGTGTCAGTAATACACTGAATACAAGTTTCACAGCAACTTCTGCACCCACAAAGAGCTCACTGAAAGACTGGGACCTTTAAAGCCACAAACCACACTTGTTAAATAAACATGGCCCACACATCTCAGACTGTATTTCGCTGAAAAAAAGGTATCTTGAATTTTATACTATAGCCTCTGAACTCTCAGCAGTGATTTCTGCATTAGAGTTTGGTTTTGCCCATTTAAACTTAATGGGCTCTATCCATTTCAAACGCAATCGCTACATTTCAAAGCCAGTCATGAACAAGTATCTTTGATGCTCCCGCTCTTCAGGCTGGCCCACGAGATGGCTCAGTTCAACCTGCTGGGGGCCTACCTGCAGGACCGTGTAATTGTCTCACTGGGTAAAAAACACCGAGAAGCGGAAGGAGGGTGACAAGCAGGCCTTTAAGAGAGCTGTGCGTGCACGCTGCACTCTTATGCAACGCTGTCTGCAAGGCGTGTTAGGGCAAGCGCTCAGCTAGCAGAGCGCACGGCGTACGAGAGCAGGCCCCGCGCCTCTCAGCCAGCACACAGCCGTCACTCCTGTCAGCTCCCGGCCAGCCGCCCGACGAGCGGCATTTTAAAGGGCATTTAGGAAAACATCACCGCTGCCCAATACGCTAAGGCGCTGGACGCGGCACTGCTCCCCGGGGAGGCGGGCTCCTGGCCAGTTCCCGGGAATGCCCCGAGTACTCCCAGCCTCGGCCCTCCGGGGAACAGCAGCCGCCGCCACCC